>JBBPBX010006443.1:15748-36030 GCA_038048925.1 Garcialebias charrua | reverse complement strand
GAGTTCCGTTCCTACGCCCGTTCGTAAGTCAAAAATCGCCGTAAGTCGGAAGTACACTCTGGCTGCCCCATATACACGTACATGTACGGTACTGTACAGTTACCAAGCACTTCGCCTATCCTAACACAGTACCCTACATAATGATCAAAAACACATGCAGTACATTTGGAACCATAATGAAGGAAAAACAGAGTTAAATTATTACTGGTAGCTGGTGAATTCTTCCTCCGTCTCTTAGCATGTTAGCTCGTGCACCTCCGAGCTCTGCAGCTTCCTGCAGCTTCACGCGGTCCAAACTGTTTACAGTAAGGCCTGTTAGCATGTTAGCTCCATACATTTGGAGCTATAATGAAGAGAAAAAAAGAGTTCATAACCTACTGGGAGCTGGTGAAGCCGTTCCTCCGCCTGTTAGCATGTTAGCTCGGTGTCCCACCAACATCCCAGGCCGCAAGGCTGTTCCTCTCTGTGTTAGCATGTTAGCTCGGTGTCACCAATATCCGAGGCCGCGAAGCCGTTCCTCCGCCTGAGACGTCCACAGAGTTCACTGAGCATTTCCAGCTCATGTATCCGAGCGTAACAACCTCTGATCGGACACACGGTCCATCCAAAGCTGGCTGTCGAAGCCGGAGCTAACCGAAGCTAACCGAAAACTGCCGTAAACTGCGTAAATCAGCTTCAAAATAATAATAATAATAATAATAATAATAATAATAATATTAATACTTTATTTATAAAGCAATTTAGAACAACCACAGCTGCAACAAAGTGCTGTACACATAAAATCAAGAACATTTAATTAGATATTTAGTTTTCCTTCTTTGGCTGATAAGGTAGAAATGCCTCGGGTAACGTTTGCTCTCTCCACCATTACAACCATCTTGTTTGTCGTCGGTGAGCTCACCCTGGGTTACATTCGCATGTGGGCGGAGCAATCTTACCGTTTGCATCATGTGAATTAAAACTCCATTTCTCCAAAGTGAGAGCATTCAACAGTCATGATACTGTTTATATCCTTTCTCTCTATTTCAACATGTCCAAAATGTTCCCAAGGATCCCAAGCTGGCGTCATGTTTTCACTCCTAAATGTCAGGGATTGATTTTATGATCTGATGTTTATGTGTAATAATAATCATTCTACTCCATGTGAAACATTATACAGTCAGTGATGTCTGCCATAACTGGACATAAAGTTGCTCTTTGTTGATTGTTTTAACAGAGGTTCTACAGAGCTGGCGGGTTCAGTTTGACAGTCCGATCTCCACGGTGCTGCTGTTCCAACTGAGCTGCAGAACCACTGAGCCCAGTGGAGAGAGAAGTATGTCACCCTTCTGTTGAAGTTTGCTTCTTGTTTGATCTGTGGTGATTGTCGGCCTTTTCTCTGGTCCAGGTGAAGACATGGAGGGCTACAACCTTCTGATCACCAGCACTGTTGAGATGGCAGTTGTCTACAGGTTGTGTTGCACAACATCAGAAAGGTTTCCATTAAAACCTGTTCATTTACCTGAGAGGGCGGAGCTAATCTGGTGTTACCTGTGTTTGTGCTCAGAGATATCCAGAACCGTGGCTTGTCCTGGTCTACATGTCTCTCAGACAGCGATCAGTCAGACGCTGTTCTGTGTGCGCTGGTCATCGACCTGGACTTCAACGGACAAAAGAAGGTGCTGTTAGGAACGTATGGACAGGTATTGAAAGAACCTCGATGCAGAGAAGGTTCAGCACAAAGGCTGTTTGCTTCCTGTCACCTTCACATTTCTGATTAAGACCGAGATGTGGGGGATTAAGCCTACCTCTCTATCATGCAGGAACTTCTTTGTTACAAGTTCCAGCCATCAGGTTGTGAAAAAGATGGAGAGTTTCAGCTGCAGTGGAGACAGAGCTTCAAGAGTCCTCTGCTGTCCATCATCTACTTGGATCTGACCGGGGATGGTTTGAGAGAGCTGGCTGTCCTCACGCTGAAGGGACTGCACATCTTACAGGTGTCTGCAGGGATTATCTCCCACCATCAGTGGCAAATTAATCATGCTTGTGTTCATTTTTCTGTCTATATCTGTTCACAAAATATTCCATGAACCAGTGGATGGACTTATGACAGAGGATGATACTCATTTGATGCACATCTAAACTTGTTTGAACTTTTTGTGTCAACCCAGTTCAAGATGGTTGCTACAGCTAACTGACCTTAGCAACGAGAGAAAATTATCTCTCGGCCACTTTTGAAATACTGAGCTAATATTTACTGTGGTAGCAGGCGAGTGCCATCCCCAACGCATACACCAAGCACAATCTTATTCTGAAGTTGCCCGTTTCTGTTTTCCTGTTTGAGCAAACTGTGCAAGTGAACAGAGATGAGAGATGCAAGTTACTCCAAGAACTGTCAGCTCATCCTAAAACTGCAGGATTCATAAAGAATGTAGAGTTTGGAAGAATGAGCACGGCCATCTTCCGCTTGTTCTGAAGTTGGATTGTGGAGGCAGCATCTTGAGCAGGGAGGCCCAGACAGCTCTTCCCACAGCCACCTCCTCTAGCTCTTCTGGGAGGACTCCAACAAGTTCCCAGTCCAACTGAGAGACTACAGTATGTCTCTCCAGCTTGTCTTGGGTCTTCCCCAGGTTCTCCTCCCAGTTGGACATGCTGAAGCACCTCACTAGGGAACGCACCCAGGCATCCTTACCAGATGCCCAAACACCTCAATTGGCTCCTCTCAATGTGGAGGGGTAGCAGTTCTCTGTGTCTCTTCTGATAACTGAACTTCTCACCCTATTTCTAAGGGAGAGTCCAGCTACCCTGCAGAGGAAACTCATTCCAACCACCTGTTTCCACAATCTCATTCTTTCAGTCACACTACCCAGAATTCATGACTATAGGTGAAAGTAGGAACATAGATTGACTGGTAAACTGAGAGCTTTGCCTTACAACTCAGCTTCCTCTTCACCACAATGGACTGGCACAGAGTCCACAATACTGCAGATACTGCACCAGTTCATCTGTCAATCTCACGCTCCGTTCTTCCCTCACTTGTGAACAAACCCAGAGATACTTGAACTCCTCCACTTGAGGCAGAACCTCACCCTCGACCTGAAGAGAACAATCCACCCTTTTCCGTTTGAGGACCATGGCCTTAACTTTACAGGTGCTGATTCTCATCTCAGCCGCTTCACACTCAGCTGTGAAGCGCTCCAGTGAGAGCTGAAGAACATCGCACAATGACTCCAACAGGACCACATCATCTGCAAAGAGCAGAGATGGAATCCAGAGACCACTGAACTGGAATCCCTCCTGTTTGCACCGAGAAATTCTGTCCATAAATTATGAACAGAATTAGTGACAACAAGCATCCCTGACAGAGTTCAACTCCCACCCTGAAGGGGTCTGACTTCCTGCTGGCATTGCGAACCAAACTCGCACCACTTGTATAGGGACCGAGTAGCCTCTAACAACATGTCCCCAATCCAATACTAACGGAGCACCCCCACAGTGTATCTCGAGGAACACGGTCAAACGCCTTCTCCAAGTCCACAAAACACATCTAGACTGGATGGACAAACTCCCATGGCCCCTCGAGGACCGTAGTGAGGGTAAAGAGCTGGTCCAGTGTTCCACAGCCTGGACAGAACCTGCATTGTTCCTCCTGGATCTGAGTCTCAACCTGCGTGTCAGGTGACCTGAACCTGTCAGGCATAGATTATTATAGGAGACTCAAGTAGACACTTACTTCATTGTTTAGGTCACATAGAAGTTACTATTCATATTATATTCACAACTTTTTTTAATGAAAAGTTGTATTGTTGGCTCATGCATAATGCCATTATAAGGTTTGACAAGAATAGTTATTGTATATCTCTAAAATGCTGAACAGCTCAGCATGCTCCATCCGAAGCTGAACGGTCTACTCGCGGTCACATGTGGTTGCAGGACGTTTGATTTTGCTAACGCGTTCAGAGTCCACGAGACTCAAGAGGTGGAGCTTCTGGGAAACCCCTCCAGCTGCAGTATACGTCACTGCACAGGTTTCTTCCCACCTGCCTCCGCTCCGTCCCTGCAGCCGCCGTTTGGCCACAAATCTATCGTGAAGAGAGCGCTACACTTCTCAGCAGACATGGAGGAGCATACACGATGTCTGCACAATCTCCATCCAGGAGTTTTTGACCATTTGACCAATTTAGTGTTTGATGATGTGATTTTTGTCACAAACGTCAATGAGAGCAGATTTTGCTGCTTTGGATGGAGTATGTAGGGCCCCCTACTGAGAACTGAGATCAGGAAAGTGCTGACATCTACTGGCTGCAAACCAAAATAGCTGCAGGTTTTGCAGTTTTTGTTCTTTTTTTTAATTGCATTTTCTTGGAAGATTTAAAAAAAAACTTTATTAAAGGCCTCTTCATTTCTGTCACTTACTGTAAATGAGTCATCATTATCTTTTCTTAAACAATGACTCACATGCACATTTTGAATTTTGTCTTCACACATTTAGAAGCAGCACTTTTGTTGTCTGTCTGACCTGCTCGTGTGTTCTCTGTTTTTGTCTTCTCAGCACAGTCTCACAGGCACTGCTGATCTGGTCCAGACTAGGCTTGCCCAGAAGGTGTGGGCGCTAACATCCAGCCTTGAGGCTGCAGAGACCAGCGTTCCAGCTCCGATCCAGGAGGACACCTCTCAGACACCATGTTAATAAACAGACAGCATTTTGTGAAGCACCTATTGACTCATTTGGGACTATTAGTTGTAATTAAACCTTCAGTCTGAAAGAATATTTAAGGGAAACATAGCTGATGGAAGTTTGGCTTTCAGAGGACAGGTTCTGGTACTTCATGGAAATGGAAGGACAACTCCATTGTAACAGGTTAGAGATGTTCAGTTTGTCACAGACATGCATCATGGATCGGAAATATGCAGTTTGGATTGGAAAAGATTTTAAAGCATTTAAAGCTGCAATAGCTCTAAAAGACTGACTATTGTGGATAAAACTGATAAAAATTGTATTTTAAGCAGTTAATGTCAAGTTTTGCCTTGAGAAACACCTGACCTTGACACAAATGCCCTTGTGAGGCTTAAAGGTCCACTGACATCATCTTACTACTTTGCATAAAATGTTACAAGATATATATCTTGTATCATTCAACTATGTTTTTGCAAACAAAATGATAAATTAATGAAAATTCCTTTCAAAGTGAGTTTAAAATTAAAAACGGTGTTTCTTCACGGGATGTCCGACTACACGCGAATGCAATATCTGTGACGTAGGAAGGAGAAGCTTCAGTCTGCGTCTGCTAGGATAACGCATTCTCTGCCAGATCGCCTTTTTTGTTTTGTTTTTGTATAACTTGAAAAATGTCGTTACGTTATGTTGCATTTGGGTGTTCTAATATCATCAGTGAACAAGTGAGCCTTTTCACTTTCCCAAAAGATGTAAACCTTCGTCAAGAATGGAATAAACAAAGCTGCCCCCCCTCGGAGCTCCCTCGCTTCCTGAAAAGGTAAGACTCAAATAAATACGGGTGCAGACCTAAATTAGAACCTGCTGTTTCTTGTTCATCTAACTTTCTGCTTCCCAAACTGAAGACAAATCGCTCAAATCTTAACTTAGATTGTAAATTTGTCGGTTTATTTATTGTCCGCCATGAATATGTAAAAGGGGCGTTCTAAAGACGTTCTTCATCCTACGTCACAGATGTTGCATTCGCGTGTAGTCGGATGTCCCGTGAAGAAACACGTTTTTTTATTTTAACTCACTTTGAAAGGAATTTTCATTAATTTATAATTTTATTTGCAAAAACGAACATAGTTGAATGATACAAAATGTATATCTTGTAACATTTTATGCAAAGTAGAAAGATGATGTCAGTGGACCTTTAAAGGTGCTATACAGTATGTAACTTTCTGTAGAGCGCAGCACTTAGAAATATTTTCAACAGGGAAAAGCATTCTGCTCCCTCCCCCTCAGAGCCATATATGGCTCTGCTCCCCCTTGGTCTGCTGAACTTGAGATCAGCTCCGCCTCCACTGCATGTCCTCTCGGAGCCGCTGCGATATTCTGTGTTTACGGTATATGTTAATAAAACGTTCTAATAAAAATAAAACCATGGAGTGCTGGTCCAGCACACTAGAAGACCAGGAAATCTGCAAAGCCTCGGGCAGCCACGTTGAACCCGATTCTAATTCGCTCGTGACAAATTCATTTCATCATTCATTGCAGTCAGCAGAGGGAGCGGTGCAGAGCGGCGGAGGAAGCGATAATTTGACTTAAAAAAGAAAAAAGGCAATATCAGGGATGAAGAAGGGATATTTAATACATTTGTGTCACATACAAAACAGTCCTGCATCGCTTTCCAATCCTTTGAACGAGAATGTGCGCAGCACTGGGGCTGGGACAGGTGGGGGCGTGGGTTGGGCGTGAGAAGCTCTGTTGAGGACAACTGGAATGTAGCTTTATTGGCTGATTAAAAACTCTGTTTTTATTGGCTGGAAAATGGCGGGTCACTTTTTCTTTTTAGAAATGCTTATTTACCACCTGGAGAGGCAAGGGGACACTTTTTTTTTCAGAGATTACCTGGCTAACATCAGTCTGTCAGGAGATAGTGGCAGAGTGAAGAAATATGTTGAAAATATATTATTAGAAAAGTTGCATACTGAACCTTTAAGGCTTCTGTTATGGTCACTGGCAGCCTGCTTGAATGCCAAGTTAATGAGAGGCAGACAGGCTAAAAAATAAGCCTCAGACAAGCAGTTGCTCTGCCATATCTGTTAATCAATTCTTAAAAAATATTGAAACACAAGTTAGAAGACTGTTGCATGTGGACTTTTAAATTTTAGCAGTTACAGGGAGTCCTCAACTTACGAACGAGTTCAGGACCTGCCGTTCATAACCCGATTTTGACGTAAGTCGGAACCTAGCACGTGCGTTCGTAAGTCCGGATTTTCGTTCGTAAATCGGAAAATGTATGCTAGCGCTGCGCCAAACACCCGTTTTTCAACACAAACGGTTCATAAACATGCACAAAACTTTGTTTACAAACGGTTAGCTAACACACTTTCATCTAAAAACATACCAGTGCTGGATTTAATGTATAACTGTACTGTTCGTAAGTCCGAGTTGCCGTAAGTTGAGGGCGCCGTAAGTCGACTCCCTGTATTTGTAGAAGATTTGACAAAGTCAAAAGACCCTTCACATTGAGTTTTCAAGAAAACATGTTGAACTAATATAATGGAAGTCTCAGAAAGTTTGGGTTCATTTTTTTGTGCTCTGGAGGGAGAAAACTAGTCGTATTGCTGCGAGAGACAAATTGGGGGAAAGAACGCAAAAATACCTGTTTTTATTTACCGGTATATATTGTAATAAAGCTAACAGTTCTGGAAGTAAGAGACGTTTGCAAAACAATCTAGAAAGTTTAGACAATTCAAAAGGTAGTGTAAAAATTTCAAAAGTCATAAACTTAAACTGCAATATCTGATAATTGGTGCAGTCTTGTGACTTCCCGTATCGATTACTGCAACTCCCTTCTCTATGGCCTCCCCAACAAATCTCTCCACAAGTTACAGATGGTCCAGAACTCAGCTGCCCGTGTCATCACTCAAACCTCCTACTATAACCACATCACTCCTGTCCTGCAGCAGCTCCACTGGCTCCCGGTTAAATCACGCATCATCTTCAAAATTCTACTCCTCACGTTCAAAGCTATCCACAACCTTGCCCCTCCTTATCTATCTGACCTCCTACAAATCTCCATCCCATCACGCTCTCTCAGATCCTCCTCTGCCCGCCTCTCCACCATGGGGAGCAGGGCCTTCACCTGCTCTGCCCCTCACCTCTGGAACGCTCTACCGCCAGACCTTCGAAACACCACCTCCCTTTCTCTATTCAAGACTGCTCTGAAAACACATCTCTTTAGACTAGTTTATCACTAACTTTACTAAATGTATTTTTATTATTTTGCATTTTATAATCTTTATGTATTTTCAATTGTCACTGATAATGTTTGATCTGTATTACACTGTATTGGTTTGTCATGTGTCCTTGGGTGTCCTGAAAGGCGCTTTTAAATAAAATGATTATTATTATTATTATAATTCTCAATCAGGTCATCTGGACAGTTTCTTTTTAGTAGAAAATTCTTAAACTGCAATAGTTTAAAACGCACAGAATTGTAAAAATGCTGGTTCAGTCATGTAAAGTCCATCATTCTGTGACCCATTTGAACTGACTGATGTTTCTGCTGTGAAGTCTGCCTGAGCTGCAAAGATCCAAACAAGGGGGTTTTGTGTGTTTTGCTGAAATCCAATACATTTACCATACCATACCATTTTATTTATAAAGCACTTTAAACAGCGACAAGGCCAACCAAAGTGCTGTACAAACAACAAGCAACACACACAATGAAGTACAAAACAAAAGACATAAAAACGTTGCAGATAATAAATAAAACGACCAAATACAAATCAGCTAGTGTTGAAAGCAACAGAATAGTAGTGAGTTCTTTAAACGGGATTTGAAAACCGAGAGGGAGGGGCCTGTCTGACGAGCAGAGGTAACTTGTTCCAAAGTCTTGGTCCTGCTACAGAGAAGGCCCTGTCACCTCTACGTTTAAGACTAGTTCCTGGAACTGTTAGAGTAACTGGTCCACTGACCTCAGAGAACATGGTGGGACATATGGGTGTACCAGAGAGATAGGCGGGGGCGAGACTGTTCAGCGATTTGTAGACAGGAGAATTTTGAACTGGATTCAAAGATTAACCAGTAGCCAGTGCAGGGAGGCCAAGACTGGTGTAATGTGCTCTCTTTTGCCTGTACTGGTTAAAAATTGGGCTGCTGCGTTCTGGACCAGTTGTAATCGTGCAATGGTGGTCTGACTGATACCAAACAGGAGTGAATTGCAGTAATCAAGCCTAGATGTAATAAATGTGTGTATTACTGTCTCCAGGTTATTTTTGGATAATATGGGCTTCAGCTTAGACAGTCGCCTCAGCTGGAAAAAACAGGATTTAACAATCATGTTTACATGACTGTTGAGTTTCATGGAAGGATCCATTATCACTCCCAGATTTGTGACTTTTTGTTTTTCAGACAGGGCTAGAGCAGAAAGGTCGATGCAGTGGTTCGAGGTTGTGTCGTTGGGAGGGAACAACATGACTTCAGACTTCTTTTCATTGAAACTTAAGAAATTTAAAGCCATCCAGTCAATTTCTTTTTTTGTTATTTTGTCTGCATTGTGTGATAGGCCTATACCAAAACATTAATCTAGCACACTACTATTCCTGATTGAGCAGCATGTTTTTTTGTTTAATTTGTTTTCCTCATGTAAGTATCCAGGTAAAAAAATCTTAAAAAATTAAGTCTGGTCCTCTGGACGGATTCTTCTTAACGTTTAATTTTTTATCCAAAAGACTTCTTCAGTGTTAGGAGCTGCTCAAAACTCAGTCTTATAAATAGCACCTTCGTATAGTGGATCAACCAGTTTGCCGCTGACATCCAGAACTAGCTGTTCACATGATAAAGGAGGACCATCAGCCTAACAACTGATCATTAGTGCCAGTGGTGTAGTCTACATTTTTGTAGTGGGTATACAGTGCTTAGAAACCAATGTACACCGATAGTACAATGTATTTGTCAATTTATTTTGATTTTTAAGTACATTGAACATTTCCAAATCTATCTGATGCTCATTTTTGAATAAATGTACAACAAACTTTGTACCACAGTTGACTTTGTATTAAAACATATATAATTTATAAAACAGTATCAAAGGAAAACATGTTCAAGTAAGTACAGAATTATACAATAATTTGCTGGATAAGCAACTGAAATAAACAAGCACTGCATACAGAGACTGTTACATAAGCATTTAACCGCTGTTCAACATCAATGACACACACCATGGCATGCTTCACTGGGCACTTTTATACTGAAATTCTTGAGCTTTTTTATTACCGTAGGTGTACTCCATATACCTGCGTATTACGTAGACTACACCACTGATAAGCGCCCTGATGGCTGCTTGCTGTTCAGTGATCAATTCAGTTTATTTATTATAGTGCCAGATCACAACAAAAGTTGTGTCATGGCACTTTACAGAAACAATCACATACACACAAAACCAATTAGTTCTCTAAAGAAGCAGCAGAATGTGCTGAATCTTCAGTTAGTCACAGTCTCCCACTGTGAACAAGCACAAAGGAAACAGTTGAAAGAAAAAATGAAAGTTGCATATGTAACTACGGTTCTATGAATCCCGGATGACCGTCAGAGGACGGTGCTGAAAGCACTGAATGCGTGCTTGCGCTGTTTGAGTGATGTCAAATTAAAGCTGCAAGCAGCATTGAGGCCCTCGCAGCATTGAGGCCCTCACAGCAAAGCGCCGCTCAAGACTTATGGCGACCGCGGGAGCGCCAGCTAGTCCACCCTGTTGCCATTGCCAATGCTCGTGTGCCTATCCCACACCAGGTCACCAGGTTGCGCATTTGCCAAATCGTCAACATCACCTGTGACTGCGGGAGCTCCAGCAACGCCTCCAAGTTGAACGCTCTCATTCCATTCCCGCTTGCGTCAACCAGGGTTGTTTGCCAAGCACTTCCTTTATGCTTTTCAGCATGTCATGTGTGCTAATCAACAGTTAGTGAATACAGTTTCAGTCTCATATCTTACACATGGCAGAGCTGGAAGAGTCACCCAATTAACTGACAGTTTCTTCTCTGAGTGGGTGGGGCTTAAGTGATGTTATGAATCAACAATACCAATGTGTCTAGAAGTGCTCGCTGATTATGCACAATAAATCTGGTTCAGATCGGATGATAAGATCTAAGTGTTGGAATAACCTAGGGGGCGCACTGGAGTCATATGTTAAACCACAATACCATTGTGTCTAGAAGTGCTCACTGATGATGCACAATAAATCTGGCTCATATCGGATGATGTTTTACAGAGATATAACTGTTGGAACAATCTAGGGGGTGCACTTGAGTCAAAAGTTAAACAACAATATCAATGTGTCTAGAAGTGCTCACTGATGATGCACAATAAATCTGGTAGAGATTGGATTATATATCACTGAGAAACCACTGTTGGATTAATCTAGGGGGCGCACTGGAGTCATATGTTAAACCACAATATCCATGTATGTAGAAGTACTCACTGATTATGCACAATAAACTTGGCACTTATTGGATGATGTATCACTGAGATATAACTGTTGAAAAAATCTAGTGGTGCACTTGAGTCAAATGTTAAAGAACAATATCAATGTGTCTACAAGTGCTCACTAATCATGCACCAAAAATCTGCTGCAGATCGGTTGATGTATCACTGAGTTATAACTGTTGAAATAATGTAGGGGGCACACTGGAGTGAAATGTTAAACAACAATGCCAATGTGTGTAGCAGTGCTCTGTGATCACGCACAATAAATCTGGTGCATTTTGGATGATATTTCACTGAGATATAATTGTATAATCTAGGGAACGCACTGGAGTCAAAAGTTAAACAACAATACCAATGTGTCTAGAAGTGCTCACTGAGGATGCACAATAAATCTGGTAGAGATTGGATGATATAGCTACCACTGAGAGACCACTGTTGGATTACTCTAGGGGGCGCACTGGAGTCAAAAGTTAAACAACAATACCAATGTGTCTAGAAGTGCTCACTGATGATGCACCAAAAATCTGGTGCAGATCGGATGATGTATCACTGAGATATAACTGTCGGATTAATCTAGGGGGTGCACTAGAGTCATATATTAAACCACAATATCAATTTGTCTAAAAATGCTCACTGATGAAGCACCAAAAATCTGGTGCATTTTGGATGATATTTCACTGAGATATAATTGTTGGAATAATCTAGGGGGTGCACTAGAGTCACATGTTAAACCACAATATCGGTGTGTCTAGAAGTGCTCACTGATGACGCACAATAAATCTGGTACAGATTGGATGATGTATCACTGAGATATAACTAGGAATAATATTGGGGGCGCTGTGGAGGCTACTGGCCCCTTATGGATTCCTGTTCAAGGGGTGGATAATGATCGATCATACTGATTTTAGTGCACCTCTGCCATAATCTGTGGAATTTAGAGCCAAACGTATTCCGATTGTGTCACTTCTGAATTTGTCACGCTGCCACGCCCTCCAGAAAACTGTTTGTAAATTATCTTCTCTGGCCCCCACCCCAACGTGACCGTGATGACGTGTTTAGCCGTATGTCATCGTTTAATCGCTGGGTGTCCAGGTTGTGTTCTGACAACGACGATTGCTACATAGATAACTGGAGTTCCTTGTGGGGAAAACCTGGTCTGATGCGGAGAGATGGCATCCATCCCACTTTGGACGGAGCCGCTCTTCTTTCTAGAAATATGGCTGATTTGGTTTATTCCCCAAATTATTGACAACCCAGGGTCCAGTCCAGGAAGCAGAGTTGTAGTCTTCAACACCTCTCTGCTGCTTCTCCTCTGTTACCCACCCACACCCCAAGTGTCAACTTGCCCATGACTCAAATAAACCAAAAATCAGCTCTAAAAATATAAACCATAAAAATCATATTAAAATAAACACAGTTACTTTACCAGAGCAAAATCATAAAAAATTTAAATGTGGATTATTGAACATCAGATCCATTTCCTCTAAATCCCTCTTACTTAATGATCTGATAACTGATCATCGTATTGATTTATTCTGTTTGACAGAAACCTAGCTACAACAGGAGGATTTTGTTAGTATAAACAAATCCACTCCTGTTAATTATTTAAATGTTCATGTTCCTAGAACAACTAGCCAAGGTGGAGGAGTAGCCTCTATTTTTCAGTCAGGATTATTGATTAATGCCAAACCAGTTTAGTTATGATTCTTTTGAATCACTGCACCCTTATAGTCTTTCTCATTCAAAATGGAAATCAGAAAAGCCACTTTTACTAGTTGTTATACAACGTTTGTATATCGTCCACTAGGCGCTTACTTTCAGTTTTTGTCTGAATTCTCAGAATTCTTAACTGACCTACTACTAAATACTGAGAAAATCATCATGATGGGTCATTTCAATATTCATCTAGACATTAAAAGTGATAGCAATAGCCTTTAATAATTGAATAGAGTCATTTGGTTTTACCCAAAATGTCTGCACATCTATTCATTCTTATCATCACATCCTTGACGTAGTTCTGATATATGGCATATAAAGTAGAAATCAAAATCAGACTCCAACACCCTCCTCGTCCACCCTCCTTGATGTCCAGGTGTTGTAGGTCTGGATGCAGAGGACATCTGTCTAGTTTCTCTTCAAGGTTTGTTCTCCACCACCTGTGTCCACTCTTCAGGTGAAGATATTTCTGTGAATTGATGATAAAACACACAGACACACACAGTATATATTATATGCAGTATACTGTATATTAAGACAATGGGTCAAACTAATGTCATGTACAGTATTTCCATCATTTTAATGATACACCACTATAACACCAAGTGATGTCCAAATTAAATAGAAAAATAAATATGAAATATTGTAAACATGTTGACTGGATTAAATAACAAAGCTGACAAATTGAAGCAAAATAATCAACAGCTGCAGGAGCCTGTGCAAATTGTTTTGTACACAAACTAATAACTAATAATGTTGAATAATTATTAGAAACATTAACTAATATATTACCATTTCAGTGCTGTGGAGACGATGTACATGTTGTAGAATTACTTCTGCCTCGTCCACATGCAGCTCATGTAACTCCACACAGCAGCTCACCTCATGAAGTGAAGGTCTCCAAAAACCAGCAGGAGCTGAAAAACATTATAACCTGCTGTTTACTGGAAATAACTTTGGCTTCTCTGAAGACAATCCGCTAAAAAATTAACTTTTAAATGGCTAAATTGGACGGATCGAGTTTGTATCTCCTCCATTGTTTTCAAGCTGCGCAGTAGAGACGAGTCTTGTTATGACGTCATCATCCTGCGACGGGGAAATCCCTATTTATCGTGTTAAAAAAATGGCGCTAATTTTAAACTGTTTTTGAGAGGAATTCTAATTAATTTAACATTGTTTTAGCAAAAACGATCAGAGGTCAATCTTAATATATATATATATGTTGTGCCATTTTATGGAAAGTTAAAAGATGATGTCAGTGGAGCTTTAAGTACTTAGTAATAGTTCCTCAAAATCCGATTCTGTCTGACTACTTTTTGATAACCTTTGAATTTACATTAAATGACAACAGTCACAGTAAATTTCATCTTAGCAGGTGCTTATCAGAAAATGCTGTAACCAAATTTAAACAATCTCTTCTATTAATGTAAACTTCACTTGATAAAACTGCTCAGCTGAAAAAGAAAGTAATCAATCAGAGGAAACTGGCTCATTGGTTCAATTCTGTGTTATGTACTTTAAAGCAGGCATCTAGAAACCAGGAGAGAAAATGGCGCTCTACTAACATTGAAGAATTTTATTTAACTTGGAAAGATAGTCTGCTAAAATATAAGAAAGTTCTCTGTAAAGCTAGAACTTTATATTACTCATCTTTAATGGATGAGAATAAAAATAACCCTAGGTTTATGTTTAGTACTATTGCTAGACTAATTAAAAGTCCCATTTCAGTTGAACCATGTACCCCTAAAACTATAAGCAGCGATGACTTCACGAGATTCTTTATTTAAATAAGGAATAATCAATATTAAAAAAAATCTTTATTAAGGGTGCTCGGAATCTAAATCCAGCCCCCTATCATGCTGAGTTGAATGGGTCATGAACACCTAGATCAGAATGAGAAGCTGGGCATGTTCGGCGTGACCCATGTTTTGGCTGTGGATGGGTACAGCAAAAATACTGTTTTAACTGCCACCAAGCCAATAAAAAAACAACCTGGTGATCTTTGAGAAAGTTTACAGGTAAAAAAACAAAACAGACAAACAGACAAACCAGACGGCCAGAGCCACTCACTTACTGTAGAAGATCCATTTGCACTATTGTTGTGTATCCACCTTATTTTCGTTTTCGCGGCACTACCCATAATTCATAGCGGAAGCCGGGAGTGTACTTCCGCCCGCGGTCCCGCGCTCTTGTTTACGTTTGTGGGGAAACATACTTGCTAGCGATTTATTTATTTATTTACACAAAAGTTTCCTTTACCTCACGTAAATGGAAGCACATAAGAGGTGGATAATTCCAAGGATGTTTTAAGAAGCTGCGAAGATAAGACGTTAACTGCGAAGATAAGACGTTATCTGTGCTTCAGCTGTCACTGAGCAGTGACAGCTGAAGCACAGATAACGTCTCATCTCACTGCTCACGGACAGGCTGACTGGACACTGTGGAAGGTACATCACTTATATCAGAATATTTAGATCACAGCCAGACATTAATAGTCAGAGTTCAAGTCTGTGCTGTGAATGGAAGCATACATTTAATATAAAATTTGTTGAAAATGTCACAATTGAAATGTACAAAGTTGAAACACATGCTGTTTAATTAACAAGTTGATAAAGTAGTTATATATTTTCTGCAATATTCAAATACAAGATAATATGAAATATGTACATTGTTTTGAGAAAACCATGTGTTGCCATTTAAAGAAGAACCTGTTACATTGTGGTTGAATAAAACAAAAAAAGAAGTCATTTTTCAGTTGATCTCATACATACACTATTACATAAGCTTTTCAACAAAAACATTCATGGTGTATTATATACAAAAGAGAAACATAGAAATTATTTACTCCATATCTAAAAATTTCTGTGTTAAGGTACTCTGTCCGGTCGTAGAATCTTCAATCACCAGCAGACTCCCAGGACATGGATGGAAACTCGACTTCGTCCAGAAGTTTTGTGCAGTCGTACACACAGCAACAAACGAGTTAAAATCTTCTATAAATAAATCTGCTGTTCATTTACATTTGTTATTTTTGTTGTTATTTCAATAATTAAAATACACTGTTCAATGTCTAATAATGTGAAGTAGTTTCATTGTGATGTCACCCATACTACTCATTGTAATAAACATAAATAAAAACTAAAGGTCCTGATTGTTCTTAGGCCAGTGTTTTTATTCACATGTGCAAAGCAAAAAAACATTCATTTTGCTTATAAGTTTTGATCACCCAGGAGACTGACAAAGTTCAGAATAAAAGCTATAATTATACATTTAAAACAGTTGAAACTGAATAGTGTACAATATGACAACTGTGGGTGGTGTTGTCTTAATGAAAATGAATTGGCACAGAATAAAGATCAAAACCAATTCAACAAGCAATGATGGAGACCAGCAAACTGAACAGATTTCTCTTCATGTGGAACTGTCCGATTTCAGCCAACTCCACAGGAATCCAAGGTGTAGATCTGAGACTGGACCCAGGTGTACGATCTGAGACTGGACCCAGGTGTACGATCTGAGACTGGACCCAGGTGTACGATCTGAGACTGGACCCAGGTGTACGATCTGAGACTGGACCCAGGTGTACAAACTTATCTCTGGATGGATCTCGTGGCTTCAATGTTCTGTAAAGTAGAAAAAGAAAACTTGTCTTGTCATAGACAGTGTGTACAGTACAGTATTAGTACTAAAATGAGTAAATAAAGCATTTACTTAATGTAGGATCTTATCTCTGGATGGATCTCGTGGCTTCAGTCTTCTGTAAAGTAGAAAAAGAAAACTTGTCTTGTGATAGACAGTGTGAACAGTACAGTACAGTATTTGTACTAAAATGAGTAAATAAAGCATTTACTTAATGTAGGATCTTATCCCTGGATGGATCTCGTGGCTTCAGTCTTCTGTAAAGTAGAAAAAGAAAACTTGTCTTGTCATAGACAGTGTGTACAGTACAGTATTAGTACTAAAATGAGTAAATAAAGCATTTACTTAATGTAGGATCTTATCCCTGGATGGATCTCGTGGCTTCAGTCTTCTGTAAAGTAGAAAAAGAAAACTTGTCTTGTCATAGACAGTGTGTACAGTACAGTATTAGTACTAAAATGAGTAAATAAAGCATTTACTTAATGTAGGATCTTATCTCTGGATGGATCTCGTGGCTTCAGTCTTCTGTAAAGTAGAAAAAGAAAACTTGTCTTGTGATAGACAGTGTGAACAGTACAGTACAGTATTTGTACTAAAATGAGTAAATAAAGCATTTACTTAATGTAGGATCTTATCTCTGGATGGATCTCGTGGCTTCAGTCTTCTGTAAAGTAGAAAAAGAAAACTTGTCTTGTGATAGACAGTGTGAACAGTACAGTACAGTATTTGTACTAAAA
The DNA here is from genome assembly GCA_038048925.1 of Garcialebias charrua. Lineage (NCBI taxonomy): Eukaryota > Metazoa > Chordata > Actinopteri > Cyprinodontiformes > Rivulidae > Garcialebias > Garcialebias charrua. Next base: position 18,810 of record JBBPBX010006443.1, on the reverse strand, counting down.
TGAGTAAATAAAGCATTTACTTAATGTAGGATCTTATCCCTGGATGGATCTCGTGGCTTCAGTCTTCTGTAAAGTAGAAAAAGAAAACTTGTCTTGTCATAGACAGTGTGTACAGTGCAGTATTAGTATTAAAATGAGTAAATAAAGCATTTACTTAACAGATCTGTCATTAAATAATATAAATAAATATAAATAATACTGTATAAACACGTGTGCAACACACAGTTATATTATTTAATGACAGATTTGTTAAGTAAATTCTTTATTTACTCACATTTTAGTACAAATGTAGCTTCATGTGCACTTTTCTCCTCTTTAATTTACATCATTATTTTAAATGTGCTTTAATAACTCTGGTTTAATGACGGGTCAGGTTTTGAGGCCTAGTCATTGTTGACACGGTCTGTCTTTGAAAAAAGATGTGTAAACTCTCAGCGAGAAGGTTGCCGGTTCAAATCCCGGTCCGGGGCCTTTCTGGGTGGAGTTTGCATGTTCTCCCCGTGCATGCGTGGGTTTCCTCCGGGTACTCCGGTTTCCTCCCACAGACCAAAAAACATGCATGTTAGGCTGATTGGTGACTCTAAATTGACCCTAGGTGTGAGTGTGAGAGTGGATGGTTGTTTGGTGTGAGTGAGACAGGTCCCTCTTGTAAATGAGTCCCCGTGACTCAACGAGGCTAGCCTGTATAAATAAAGGTTGAATGAATGAAACTGTCTCAATCATATATAACCAGCTAAATAACAGTTTAACTAAAATAACACAGCCCCCAAAAAAAGTCCAGGCTCAAGAACCAGCACTTTGTTGTGAGTGTTACCGTCTGGAAGTTAGCCTTTAAAGTAGCTACATGCTAAGCTAACCACAGCATTATCACAGCAGTACAGACGCTAAATCATGAAGAAGAAAAAAACAGCTACTAAACAGACGGTTATACTCCGATATTGTTCTGACATGGTTTCACAAAATGATTTATATAGAATATTTTGTTTACCGAACTAAAGTTGATCGGAGCGCGACGTCTTCGAGAGCAGGTCCGAGGCTGAGTCAGACAGAGGAAGGAGCAGCTGACAGCTCCTCCGATGGACGTAGATCCTTCACGTTTACAACAGCGCGTTGCTCAAACGTATACCTGGCTGTAACACCCTCTAACCCAGCAAGAAACAACCCCAAAAATTAAAAAAAACGAGAGAAAATAAACTGGTGTCCCGGCTTGTTTTTCACAGCAAACCACACACTACAGGACTTCCGGGTTCCGGCGGAAGTTTACCACCGGGAGGGGGCGGCACCGGACTGTCATGGCGGCCTACATGAGCTTTTGGCGAAAGAGGTGGATATGTACAATAGCTGTACTACCCTGATGCATGCTCAATTAATAGCTGTACTAGTTTGACACATTTGTTAGAAAACAAAGATCTAATTCAAGCTGCAAGCAGCATTGAAGCCCTTGCAGCAAAGTGCCGCTTCAGCCTTACGGTGACCACAGAAGCTCCAGCCAGTCAACCCAGTCGCCATTGTGAATGCTTGCGTGCCTATCCCATACCTGTTCACCAGGGTGCGCATTTGCCAAATCTTCGACATCACTTGCAACCTCCGGAGTTCCAGCAACACTTCCCAGTCACAATCGTGAATGCTCCCATTCCATTCTTGCATGCGTCCACCAGGGTGTGCATGTGCCGAATCTTCGAAAACACCTCCCGCCCATATCAGTACGAGTCCAGCTGCAAGTCTTAAAAGTTTGGCCAAATCCAACCTTCTAGACAGGAGTTATTGTAACTTCCTGTTTTGTGGTGAATGTTTGATGAGCACTTCCTTTATGTTTTTCAACAGGTCATGTGTGGTAATCGCCAGTTTGTGAATACAATTTCAGTCTTGTATCTTACACAGGGTGAAGCTGGAAGAGTCACCCAATAATCAACAGTTTCTTCTCTGAGAGGGTGGGGCTAAAGTGATATACCAATGTGTCTACAATTGCTCACTAATGATGCACCACAAATCTGGTTCAGATTGGATGATGATTACTGAGATATAACTGTTGAAATAATGTAAGGGCGCACTGGAGTAAATGTTAAAGAACATTACCAATATGTATAGACGTTAGTCAGGTACAGAGGATAGCTTCTTCCGTTTTAAAAGATGTTGTGGTGGACCACTAGGGGGCTCTACTCACACCCAGTGGACCGAATGTGTTACAGGATGCTTTTATTGTGAAAGGTCCAGAGGACCGGATGTTGTGTTGGTATATAAGGCGGTGTTGGGTGGTTTTCCCGCCAGTTTAGTAGGAGTTGATTAAAGTGAAGAACTGCATCCCGTCTCCTGTGTCGTCTCTTCACCACCTCCTACACTGGTGACCCTTGTGAATTGAAATGACGACATCTGAAGGTCAAGCCAGCTCTCCTCAGCTGTCCGCGGTTGTGGAACCTCCACCGGCGGCCCCGCTCGCTTTTGCGGTGGCCGTTAAAATCCCGGACTTCTGGCTGCACGCCCCTCGGTCGTGGTTCGCCCACGTCGAATCACAGTTCGCTCTTCGCGGGATCTCTGCAGACGACACCAAATACCACCATGTGGTCGCTTCACTGGACCCATTGTCCACCCAGCGGGTAATGAGCCTGCTCGAAGACCCTCCTGCACAAGGAAAATACGACGCCCTCAAGGAGCTCCTTCTGCAGCGTTACACGCTCTCAGACGCGGAGCGCGCCGAGAAACTGTTTTCCCTCTCCGATTTGGGCGATGGCACAGCTCTTGAGCTCATGGAAGGAATGTTGTCTTTGAGGGGTTCAGCTGACTGTGAGTTTCTCTTTCTCCACCTCTTCCTCCGCCGGCTCCCGGCTCCAGTGCGCACTGCCCTGGCCAACTCCCCGTTTCTGCAGCAGAAGGATTACCGCTCGCTGGCCCGCGAAGCCGACCGCATCCTGCTGGCTGCGAGGACGTTCGCGGTCCAAGCGGCGGTCCCCGGATCTCCAGCGGCGCCCGAGCTTCAAGCATCGCCCTCAGCGCCGGACGAGCCAGTGGTCGTAGCAGGGGTCGCCCGCAGGCGGTCAGGAGCTGCCTTTTGTTTCTTCCACCAG
>JBBPBX010006443.1:0-15345 GCA_038048925.1 Garcialebias charrua | reverse complement strand
TTACAGGATGCTTTTATTGTGAAAGGTCCAGAGGACCGGATGTTGTGTTGGTATATAAGGCGGTGTTGGGTGGTTTTCCCGCCAGTTTGTAGTAGGAGTTGATTAAAGTGAAGAACTGCATCCCGTCTCCTGTGTCGTCTCTTCACCGCCTCCTACAATGTCCTTCATCCCCTGTACAGAGAGTTTCAGCTTCTTCCCTCTGGTCGGAGGTTTTTAGTCCCTAAATGTAGGACAACACGTTTTAAAAATAGCTTTGCTCCCACTGCTGTTACTGAAATGAACAAACTGAAATTGAAGCTTTTAGTGGTTAAATGTTTTTTTATTTTTCATTTTAAAAATGATTTGGGGAGCTTTAACACCGTTATGTGCAACATTATCTGTTTATGGTTTCTTTGAAGTGTTTTTACTAAATGTTTTTACTCTGTTTTTATTTGTGTGTGCGCATGGATGGATGTATGCTTTGTACCACTGCAAACTGAAATATATTTCTATCAGTATTACATTACACCCATTATGTTCCATTATTTGTATTCACTTAATTCTGCCTTATAATGTGAAATGTGACACAAGGCAGAACGTTTTTCTTTCGGGCTTTGTTTTCACTAGGGAACAGTTACACGCCTGCACATACACAGACATAACACTGGATGATTGACATACAGAGCTGATAGTTTGTTGACAGAAAGGAGGGTCACGTGGTAGTGTAGGTGGTTCCAGGGCAGTCCCGAAGCAGTCCAAGGCGGTTCCAGGATCCAGGAGGCGGTGACGACATCCAGGGTTTTATAACCGTGGCCCTGCCTTTGAAGATGTGTGTGTTGGACTGTGCTGGAGTCAGGTCTGTTGGTTGCTGTAAGGTTTATTCTTATATGTACAATAAACCTACATAAAATTTGCACATTCGTTTCAGAGCTTCCTTCAACCTTTTGAATTCGCAACAATTTGGTGACCACCGACGCTGAGAGGTTTGCAGTTTCGTCTGAAACGAGAGATGATTTGGAGGGTTCCCCCCCCCCACCGCCGACAGAGACGAGCACGCGCGCAGTCAACAACCGGTGATTCACAGAGGTGAGCAGGACTCCTCTTACACAAAACGTCTGCGTTTGGACACACTAAATTATTTGTTGACTGAGGGCTGTTTGTCTCCAGGTGGGCCAGTGGTTTATAATGTTAGCAGCTAAAAGTAAAAAAAAAAAAAACGTGAACTACTGTTGGTATTTCATTTGAATGTGCATTTTTTTGCGGTTTTTGTACATGTAAGTAAGGTGAAGAGCACATAAGTCCCACACACGCGTAGGGATAATTTACGAGTGCCTTAAGTTTGCCCTTCCCCCACATCCCCCTTCTATGAGCTCCGGCCTGTCGGCTGGGAGACACTTTTCCTTTGGACTCCGGGAAACTGTGGGGTCGAGGCTTCATCGTGAACTCCGGGCATCTGTCGCCGTCGAGTCACAGGGCTTTCATCCGACGCACGGTTTTGCCGTAAGAGTGGGTTGCCGCTCCGGGGTCACAGGTTGCCGTGCGTGTGATTAGGTCACAGCCGGGACTGTGTTCGCTGTCAGAGTCACATTTTTCCTCCCCTTCCCCGTTAAAGTCGATTACCGTATTTTCCACTGTATAGGTCGCACCCATTTTTAAGATAACTTTCTTATCTTTTTATTATTTTTTGCTTTCTTTTCTCTCTTTATTCGAGGCTTGCGACCTGTACTCCGGAAGGTGCTGTATACACGCAAACAAGGCAACAGGGACAGATTTTTTATTTTCATTTTTATTCTCATTTATTGCATTTGTGAGTGTAAAAGCCAGGGAGACAGGAACCTGGTCTGGGGATGTGCCCGAAGCAGTTTCGCAGATGCAAGCTGCTGGCTGGACCTCAGATTTATGGCTTCTAACAAGATAACACTCTCCTGTTGGTGCCTGACACGAAGGCAAGGAGACATCTCCTCCCCTCCTCCCTCACCCCCTCCCCTACGTGCCTGTGAACCTGCACGGCACAGAGGCCTCTTTCATCCATAAATCTGAGTGAGTTGTCACGGTTGTCTGGTTCTGGACCTGCTAGGGAGGTCCGGCTCACGGGGTTCCGGCTGATAACGGGGAGTTTTACAACTTAATCAGCTCAGGCTGGGACTGTAAAAGTTACTTTAGTGCTGCTATGGAGGACACTCCAGAGTAAAAGACTTAGTTAGTTTGTCAGATTTTTATTTTTTGTTGCTGTGACTTTTGTTTTAAACACGCTGACCTATGCAGTACTGTATTTTTTGCAGATATGTGCTTTTCACTCTCAGTGTTAAAGGCACATTTCTGATTTTTATAGGTGAGGTTCCCATGGACATGTTGCCTAAAGGAGTACATGCAGGGTTAATCTCACGCCATTAATTGTTATGTTTCCAGTTCTCATCACTTCAGCCTGGTGGGGTGCAGGTCATGTTTAATGACATATGAACAAGGCCTGTGTAATAGTGGTTTGGAGGACTTTAGTGGTTTATTATTTATTTTATTTGTTTTTTATATATGTGTATTTCTTTCCTCTTGAGTGGACTGACACTTGTTTGTTCTGCAGGACGTGTTTGGCCTTCTGACCTGCTCGACAGAGTCTGGAAGGGAGTCTTCACACAGCTGACATACTGCAGGGGGTGACTTTATTTAGGTGTTTTCTGAGGATTTCAGCTTGACATCTAATCAGTGAATGTTGCAGATGTTCCATGATGACGTTTGGTTAGCAGTTAATTCTTTCTGTTTGGTGGTGGATTTCACTTATACACAGATATGCAGCTCTCAATTTACAATTTTATTCCTCACCCTACAACATTGGCATTGCTCAGTACACTCGTTTGCATACACCTAGGTTTCCTCAACCATAGCATGGAGTGGTTGCATCATGACTCTCTAGTGTTGAACACCATTCTTGGACAGATCACATGTTGTGCTGTCATTGAAGCTAGGTTTTGCTAACAACTCCTGTTGGCACCTGCACTGGACTGCACTGAACTGTCGAATTGCGTTGTGTTCGGCTGAGCTGCACGCTGACACCACCTGCACTGAACTGAAAATGCACTGAACTGCCGACATGCATCATGTTCAGCTAAAGCCGCAAGCTGTCATGACTCGTGCCTGAACTGTTACATGGAGTTTTACGTTTTGCACCAGTTTCAACTCGTCTATGAACTGTGGTCTGCACCCACTGCTGGACTCTTGACATCTCCTATGGGGGTTGGAGAACTCATGACAAGTGAAAGTCAAGCTGGAAACGTCACTACCAAACATTGCAGCCTGGCTGATGTGTCAGCTGACCATGTGATCTTCAGGTAGTGATTCATAACTTCAGTTTAATGATCAATACTATCTTTGCTATGGTAAAATCTCACACACACACATGTACACGCTTTTCATTGTGACACACAGAACTGATCTCACTGACACGTGACCTGCACAGCCACACTTCTCATGGATTGTTGGATTACCATACACATTTTTGTTTTATCCTTCATGTACTCGCGTTAGAGCAGTACAGTTTGGTTCTATTTTCTCCATCATGTTCGGTATGGGCACCTGTTGCGTTCCTTTTTGGATGTGTGTTTGTCTTTTTCTTTTCTTTTTCCTCACCTTTTGACAGGCATAGGTAGAGAGTTTGCTGGCATGATGCAGAGAAGGAAGGTAAATGTTTTCTTTGTCCTAGAGACCGAGTGGAAGGGCAGCAAGGCTCACGGTGTTGGAGCAGGATTAAAGCTCTCTTACTTTGGTGTGGATAGCGGAGGAGATGGAGTAGAGGTTGTGTTGAAGGAGGTGTTGACATAGGATGTAGTGGTGGTGTAACATGTGTCAAATGGGGTGATGTATCTTATGGTTGAAGTATTACGTCTGATGCTAGGTTGTTGGGTTCGGATGTTTTGAGTTTTTATTTTTTCTTTCTGGTAGTATTTCCACCTGCAGTACAGATGACGTTTGTGTTATGAGCTTCCATTATTTTCTTTGTAACAGGATGTTTTTTGTTTACCTCCTGTTTCAAAAAGGGGATGACGAATAACAAACATACTGTATAGTTAAACACACCATTTCAAATAACTAATTAGATCAACGTTTTAACTCTTCATACAGTGATGAGAGCTGGAAACAGTTATACATTTGATAAAGTTATAAAAGATCATTTTAATAAGTGCCTAAAAGCAGGTTGTTGGATAGTAGTTGCTCAACAAGATTCTGAATGTTTGGGGTAATTTATATAGATTTAGTGCTGACTTTTTCTTATTTTTCATTACAGGTCAAATCTGGACTGCTGATGATCTGTCAGCCCTGTGACAGAACGTGTAAGATAAAATTGTGAATAATTTATATTTGAAAAGGGGAAATGCACTTTACAATGTTTCCACAGCTGTGATGGACAAGCAGAGGAACCTTACCATAACTGGGTTTACATTCCTCCCCTTTTCAGCAGATTAATTAATGTTGAATGAATGCTTAATGTTGCAGTGTAACCAATGAAGGGAAAATCTATTTCCCTGCACCATTTTTATTTATTTATCTTACAGGTTAACAGGTGGAACATGCAGCAGAGCAGAACTAATCACATTAACTAACAAACTAACCAACTAATCACTAATATATGCCAAGATTTTCTCATTATTTGTTGAAACCTCTCAATTGTTGTTTACACCATATGTTGAAAGGATACATATGGTTATTCTTATGCCTGTGAAGTATGACTGTGAGTTTGATCCAGGAGGTCCAGAAAGGATTGAAGGTTGTTGAGATGAATGAGTCAGACAGAATGTGAATGTTACAGACAGATTAATGTGACTATATATATGTTTGTGCCTGGTGAATGTGCAGTACAATAGTTGTGTGTTGATAGATTTTTGAGAAAGGTGTACAGGGTTTTCACTACTTTTCTATAGATATAATTTAGTTTTATCAATTTTGATTCTTAGATTTGAACGATAATTAGAAATGTTTTAGAGGATACATTTTAGCTGCACCTTGTTAAGAAGTATCAGAGTAAGCCTAGCGGTGAATTTTACTGATAGGAAATGTTTGTGGTAGAACATTCTGGTACAGAGAATAATATATATATATATAGGAAATGGATGTGAATAAGATAATTGAGTTTGACAGGTTATGGAAGGATTTTTGTGTTTTCTGTTCGGATCAGATTAATCATAGATTAAGTGTTAATTTTCTGAATGTGGTCTTAGCCCTTATCACAGACATCTCTGAATAAGAGCAGTTGAGCTTTTCTCAGATATTGGATTAGTTAACAGAGTAGTGTAGGCTTTTCTCCTCACAGGTGTCTATGATGAAGAAGATGAAGAGGCCTGACAACAGTTCATATTCTTTGCTAAGGTTAACACATACCAGAAATGGAGCAGAGTATATGCAATGTTTTGAAGTTTGTTAAGAGTTGATAATTCAATTTTGGGTAATTTAAGGGTTTTTGAGAAAGTATTGAATTTATAAGGTCTGATTAAAGTCCAGTTGTTTTTTTTATTGAACGCCTTTTTTAAAGGTATTGAATTTAACTTCATTATTCCTGCATATACCCTGTAGAGGCGTGTATGTTGATAGGAGGGACAGTCCGCTCGGTTCTTTCTTGTTTTTATTTTTATTTGTTCGTCTTTGCATCTATTTTTGTCTTGTTTGTTTTTGTCTGTTTTATTTTTTGTTTGTTTGTTCTGGTCTTATTCTGTTTAGTTTTTATTACCATTTATATTATTGCTTATTTTATATGAGGGTTTTATATTCTGGGTGGGTAACTTAGATGTAATATTGCTGTGGGTGGGAATGTTAGAGATTTCCAATGTGTATCAAGTTTTTAATTGCATTCTCACATAGAACATATAGGATTTTGTTGACATGATGTTTGTCATGTCAAAAGGGGAATTGAAATATATTTCTATCAGTATTACATTACACCCATTATGTTCCATTATTTGTATTCACTTAATTCTGCCTTATAATGTGAAATGTGACACAAGGCAGAACGTTTTTCTCTCGGGCTTTGTTTTCACTAGGGAACAGTTACACGCCTGCACATACACAGACATAACACTGGATGATTGACATACAGAGCTGATAGTTTGTTGACAGAAAGGAGGGTCACGTGGTAGTGTAGGTGGTTCCAGGGCAGTCCCGAACAGTGTTGGGTGTAACGCGTTACTTTGTAACGCGTTACAGTAATCACATTACATTTTGCAGTAACGTAGTAGTGTAACGCACTACTTTGAAAATGCCTGTAATATATTACAGTTACTAACAAAACCTTACATTCGTTACTTGCGTTACAATCAGGACCTTTCGGAGAATAGTTGTATTTATTTATTTTATTTACCTTTCGGAGAATAGTTGTGGTACGACGAGGACGACGGAGCGGACCATAGACATTATATATAGATATCTATGGAGCAGACTGTCACGTGGGGAAAACAAAGACGTACGCGATGACGTCGGAACGTCATACGTCAACGTACATAGACATATAAAGGTACATAGACATACGGCCTCTGTCACTAGCCTCGCGAGAACTGCCACCTGCAGTAAGCCTCGGTGGCAGTTCTCGCGATGTTGGGGCTGGCGCGGTCGAGAACAAACCCGGAAAAACACAGAGATGGAATGTAACGAGAGAGGACGCGTCCCTGCCAAAAAAGTTAAGACTTCGTGTAAATATGTTGAAAAATGGGACAGCGAATTTACTTTCCTAAAGTTTATTACGCGTTTTTTAAGATTTGTAACCGCGACTTTAGTGTCTCTCTCTCATGGGGGAAGGAACGATGTCCGTCAGCATGAAAAATCCGTCAAGCACAAAGGTAAGCCTGTCAGATTGTGATAACATAACTGGTTTGAAAGAGGCTGATAGGTAGTTATTTTAGATTTCTTGTAAACCTGTCTGTTCTGTTTTATTTTTTTAAAACAGAAGTTTTACATTTTGATATTGTCATACCTTTTGAATGGCACATTTACATATGCATTGTGCTTGTTATGTAGCACTGCTGTTTTACTTTTTCATCAAAAATGAGTGTCAAAAAGATCTCTAATATCATTATTGAAAGATAAAAATTAATACAGGTTAAATCTCAGGTACAGTATTAGAGTAATCCAAAAGTAATGTAACTAAGTTACTTTCAGAACTGAGTAACTAAGTAGTGTAATATGTTACTTTTTTAAAAAGTAACTAGTAATGTGTAACTAATTACTTATTTTGGGTAACTACCCCAACACTGGTCCCGAAGCAGTACAAGGCGGTTCCAGGATCCAGGAGGCGGTGACGACATCCAGGGTTTTATAACCGTGGCCCTGCCTTTGAAGATGTGTGTGTTGGACTGTGCTGGAGTCAGGTCTGTTGTTTGCTGTAAGGTTTATTCTTATACAGTATGTACAATAAACCTACATAAAATTTGCACATTCGTTTCAGAGCTTCCTTCAACCTTTTGAATTCGCAACAAAACCAAATTTACCCTTGGGTATAAATAAAGTAACCTAACCTAAGTGCTCACTGATTACGCACAATAAATCTGGTAGAGATCGGATGATGTATCACTGAGATTTAACAGCTTCAATAATCTAGGGTGCGCACTGGAGTCAAATGTTAAACAACAATACCAATGTGTCTAGAAATGCTCACAGATGATGCACCAAAAATTTGGTGCAGGTCAGATGATGTATCACTGAGATACAACTGTTGGAATAATCTAGGGGCGCACTGGAATCATATGTTAAACCACAATATCAATGTGTCTACAAGCGCTCACTGATCCAGTGATGGCATAGTTACATTGAAAAAGTAACTTAAAGATCCACTGGCGTGATTTTTCTACTATTCATCAAATTGCTCAAAATATATATATATTATCATTTAAATATGTTAATTTTTGCAAACAAAATGATAAATCACTTTAATTTTGCTTTAAAAGTGATTTTGAACTTCAAGCCGTGTTTAATCATGGGAAATCCGTTTACACCTGAACGCACCATCTGTGATGTAATGTGCAGAGTGAGAGGCAGAGGGCTCCAGTCTCTTCAATAGCAGACATTTTAAAACCTGACTAATTTAGCAATCTAGGTGAAGATTTAAGCTATTTGTCTTCATTTTGGGAAGCAGAAAATAGTTTGGGTGATGGAACAAGAAACAGCAGGATCTAATTTAGATCTGATGCCGTATCAGACTTACTTTTATGTGAGCTGCTCATACCGTGACAAGCCAAGAGCTCTGCCTCAACTCTGCACATGACATCACAGATGGTGCGTTCGGGTGTAAACGGATTTCCCATGATTAAACACAGCTTGAAGTTCAAAATCACTTTTAAAGCAAAATTAAAGTGATTTATCATTTTGTTTGCAAAAACTAACATATTTAAATGATAATATATATATATTTTGAGCAATTTGATGAATAGTAGAAAAATCACGTCAGTGGATCTTTAAGTTACTGATTAGTCCTTGGGAAAAGTAACTTAGTTAAGAACAGGAGAAAGTTCATGCTCAGTAATCCAGGTATCAAATCTGATACCTGTATTATCAGATTTGATACCTGGATTACTGAGCATGAACTTTCTTGTCTTGAACCACTTTGGCTGTGGCTGCCTTCCTGGGAGGAGTCGACGAGGGACAGGACGGCCTCCAGAAACCATCTTGACTCCAGCAAACTGGCTGGTCCACATAAGTTGTTTACGGCTTGGTGGGGGAGCAGTGTACTGGAACTACTTTGACTGATGAAGCCCTCTGGAGTGTGGGTGAAACGTTTCTACTAAAAAGAAATTATCAGATAACTTAGTGATGGTGTAGAGGCAGGGCTGCCGACTTGGGACCAGAAGGACACAGGTTCAAACCCCGCGGCCCCAGCCACTACACACCTTGGTGTGTCTATGAGTGCACACCTATTTCCCCAGCTCCCCGGGCGCTTTCTATGGCTGCTCACTGCACCACCTGGTGGTGGTTGGGTTAAATGCAGAGACGAATTTCGTCTTGTATGGGAAACATACACAGATGACAAAAATGTGACATTTATTTATTTAAGTTCCTTGATCAATCAAGTTTACTTGATTTGGAAAGTAACTAAGTTAGATTATTAAGTTACTTTATTAGTTACTTTCAGCAGCTGCTGGCAAGAACCCTCTGTCACAATTCTGTGACAGAGGGTTAAAATGTTTTAAAATGTTAAATGTATTAATAAAATAATTACTAATAAAAATATTCAAAAAACAAAATTTTCTTTCTTGACTTCTTTCTTGACTAAATACTTGTTTTTATAAAACAAAATAGTCTGAGTTCATTAAACATAAATACTTTTTATAAAAAATAAGGTAGTATTTCTTGATTTCAATATCATAAATGAAGGTTGAATGAATGAAGAAATACTTGCTTTATATAAAAAATAGTGTCTTTCTTGACTTCACTAAACAAATATTATTTTTTACAAAAAAGACTTACCGTATTTTTTGGATTATAGGTCGTACCTTTTTATGTTTTTTTTTTCAAGGCCTGCGACCTATAATCCGATGCGACCTATTTATGGATTTTTTTCTCTCCATATTTTTAGACCAATTTTTGACTCAGATATCAGCCTTTTTCTCTTTGGCAGAAAAATTGTGCAGTACCACTTTCGGCCACTAGGGGCGCTGTGGCGCTGTGCAATACCACTTCCAGAGGAGTACACCGACCCAAGAAGAAGAAGAAGACTGTTTCCAGCTCATGTGTCCCAAAAAAAGCTCCTGTGCTCGGACACTGTGGGAGTGCTGGCCTGGATGTAGCTCTGTTAGCTCTGTGTTTCTTAGCTGGTTTTTTTGCAAGATAAGTCAAGAACCACTCAGCGGATTTTTCTGAAACTTACAGAATGGAATCACAGTGTGGACGTTTACAAGTGAGTAGCTTTATTAGATGTTTGAGATTAAAATAAAATAAAAAACGATCTTTTAGCATAGCTTTTTGTTAGCTTAAGTGGCTGTTGTTCTGTTTACCGGTATGTTAGAAATAGCTTCAAAACCACTCGGTGTATATTTTTTCTGCTTACAGAGTGTAATTATAGGAGCTTTAATGTACGTTACTATGGTCTCGATAAAACATTTGACATAAAATTTGATTTTTTATTTGTGTTCTGAGAGGCGGACTTCCCGTGTTAGCATTAGTTTTTTATCAGTGTTCTTCTATTTACGTTATAAATAACTTCTAAACCACTCAGTGTATATTTTTTCTGCTTATAGAGTTTAAATTATAAGACATTAATGTACGTAACGATGGTCTAAAGAAAACATTTGACTTAAAATTAGATTTTTATTCGGTGTTCTGAGAGGCGGACTTCCCGTGTTAGCATTAGTTTTTTATCGGTGTTCTTCTATTTACATTATAACTAGCTTCAAAACCATTCGGTGTATATTTTTTTTGCTTACAGATTGTAATTATAGGAGCTTTAATGTACGTTACTATGGTCTCGACAAAACATTTGACTTAAAATTCGATTTTTTTATTCGTGTTCTGAGAGGCGGACTTCCCGTGTTAGCATTAGTTTTTTATCAGTGTTCTTCTATTTACGTTATAAATAACTTCTAAACCACTCAGTGTATATTTTTTCTGCTTATAGAGTTTAAATTATAAGACATTAATGTACGTAACGATGGTCTAAAGAAAACATTTGACTTAAAATTAGATTTTTATTCGGTGTTCTGAGAGGCGGACTTCCCGTGTTAGCATTAGTTTTTTATCGGTGTTCTTCTATTTACATTATAACTAGCTTCAAAACCATTCGGTGTATATTTTTTTTGCTTACAGATTGTAATTATAGGAGCTTTAATGTACGTTACTATGGTCTCGACAAAACATTTGACTTAAAATTCGATTTTTTATTCGTGTTCTGAGAGGCGGACTTCCCGTGTTTTTTAATTTTTTTATTTCAGTTTACTCCTCTTTGCTTATAAATAACTTCTAAACCACTCGGTGTATATTTTTTCTGCTTACAGAGTTTAAATTATAAGACAGAACGTAACAATGGTCTATAGAAAACATTTGACTTAAAATTTGATTTTTTATTCTGTGTTCTGAGAGGCGGACTTCCCGTGTTTTTTTATTTCAGTTTACTTCTCTTTGCTTATAAATAACTTCTAAACCACTCGGTGTATATTTTTTCTGCTCACAGAGTTTAAATTATAAGACATTAATGTACGTAACGATGGTCTATAGAAAACATTTGACTTAAAATTCGATTTTTTATTTGGTGTTCTGTGAGGCGGACTCATCTCGTGTTAGCTTAGGTTAGCTTCTGGCAGACATTAGCAGCAGAGCTAAACACTCGGTCCATATTGCCAGGTTGACTCAGCGGTCACGCGGCGCGTCAGCAGTGGATGACGCGTTACGTCGGCGGTGACGTAGGTGCGACCTATATTCCGGTGCGACCTATAATCCGGAAAATACGGTATAAGATGTTTATTTTGAAAATGTGTCAAGTAAACAATACATTTGTATAAAAATAAATAAAAGCAACCCATTTGGATGATATCTTAAATAAACTGCATTCTTTACAATAAATAAACTATACTAACAATAATAAAAATCTTAATAAATACAATAACCGCCAGAACCAGAACAATAAGCAGCTACAGACCGTTTACAATCTAACTACCGGTAATCAAGTTTTAAGTTTTTGTCCAAAAAGACGAACTTGTCCACATTTTCTGCTTAAAGCACAGATCTAGTTGCAGTGAATATCTCCAGCAGTGGAGAAAATCATATATGTAACAACAGATAGCAGCAATGTGGCTTTATTTGACCTCATTACTCACACACTTCTTAGCTGCAGGTGATCTCTGGTGGATTTCCCTGAAGAGGAAGAACAGCTGCTAACTCTGTTCCAGACTGGAAATGAAACACAAAAAAAGAGTTAATAAGATTATACTTTTTAATTAAAAAGGTTAATTATATAATAATAATAAAAGAACAATACCTCTTCTTGAACGGTTGAGGTGGTTGGATCTTGGTCATCATAATCAGTGCAGAGCTTTAATCAGCTCCAGGGCTTGTTAACAATATCAGTTTTAACTTTTTCATAAAGTGTTAAACTTTTTGGCTGAAGTGTTGATGGATGTGATGGATGTCGTAGCAGGACTCAATAACTTTAAAATCTGTGCATCAACAACATTTCAGACGTGGATCCAGAGCTTTAAAAACTCCTACAATTTGTGTTATTGATCTGGACCAATCTGAATTACCTGATGAAGGTTGTTTAAATGCTGCTGTTAGCGGTGTTTGCAACAAGCTGCTTTTCTTCGTTCACGTTCGGATGATGTTGTTTCAAGTCCGTTAGTTAGACGTGTTGTCTGCTGCAGAGCCAATCTTCTTGAAACAAAGTCCACACAGTTTTGGATTTGCGCTAGTCTTTTAACAAGAAAGCCACAACGTTCCCAAACAGGAGACCGCAACGAGATGCTAATGCTACGCGTGCTGCAAGATAATAGCGCCGTGCTTAAACTCAGGTTGCATAGACCGATGTCACTCCTTGATAGGGCTGGACGATATGGCCAAAATTTTTATCACGATATAGTTCTTAATTTTGGTCGATATCGATATAATTCGATATCGATATAAACAATATAAAAGCCTAAAAAAACCTATAAACTATACAAATAAATTGATGTTCACCTTGTATTTGTATTTAGCCTCCAAAAAGATGGAAATCACCATCAAATAAACATAAAATTCTCAACCCAATAATTCTGTCGGGTCATGGACAGTTTTTTATAGAAACGTTTCACCCTCCATCCTCCATCCAGTTTCCAGATGACCCAACTGAGAATTATTGGATTTGGTACCTGGATTATTGAGCATGAACTTTCTTGGCATAAAATTCTCAACTGTGTCAATATTATAATATTATATATGGTGAAGGCTGCACAGAAGTCTGTTGGAGTCAGTCTCCCCACCATCACAGACATTTACACCTCCAGATGCAGGAAAAGAGCCACCTGCATCATGAAAGACCTCACTCACCCAGCACACTCACTCTTTGCCCCACTCCCCTCAGGACGGAGGTTGAGGAGCATCAAATGTAGAACCACTAGACTGAGGAACAGCTTCTACCCTGAGGCTGTTAGACTCATGAATAAATAAAAATAAATAAAAATAAACACTGCAAAATATCACATCATGCTGATGCTGATCTGTTTTCTTGTTGCTGTGTTCATCTGTGACCATCTGCTCATACAGACTCATGTTCGTGCTGCTGTTTATAATGATGTTTTTCCACTACATTAGGGCTTAGTGTATTACTAGTTGATGTTTTTCTTAGTTAATTCTAGATGTTATTACTGTTTTTCTCTTGCATTTGTTGTTGGATGTAACTGGGACCCCGTGTACATAATCTCGTTTTCATCACATGTACCACATGCGGTGCAAATGACAATAAAGACTCTCTGACTCTGACTCTGACTCTGATTAATAGTTTTAACTTTAAACAAGAACTTTAAAATTTACAGCATTGAAATTCATAGTTAATTAAATAAAACTTTTGGGTGTCGTTATTGATGAGAAGCTGACATGGAAATCTCATGGAAATTACTTAAGAATAAAAATAACAAAATCAATTACATTATTGTATAAAGTAAAATAGTTTTTGAATGACAAAGTTTTGAATATATTGTATAATGTAATGATTGTTCCATATTTAATCTGTTGTATTGAAGTTTGGGGAAAAGCATGCAAAACTTTTACAAATCCTATTTTTATTTTACTAAAAAGAGCTGTAAGAATTATTATTAGGAAGTGCTATGGTCACCCAACAAATATATTATTTCATCAATTGAAATTATTAAAATGTTATGATTTGGTTGAACATAGTATTTTACAAGTCATGTATAAAACTAAAAAAAATATTACCCCCAAATATTCAATTACATTTTGTTTAAAAAGTTATTAAACCCTGAAGGGAATGTAAATGTTTGTAAAATCTTCATTTAGAACTAGTGTGAAGGAGCTGAGTTGTAAATCAGGAAACAGGATTGTGTTGACTTGATATCATCATAAACATTTATAAAACTATTTATATGTTTTAAAAGATGATTAAATCAAAGTTGTTGGGAAGGTGTGGTGCAGGTGAAGTGAAGGTTGTTGTTTGTAGTTATTTTGTATTTTTTAAACAAGGGGCAGATATTATAACACTATTTTCGTCTTTCTGCACCTTTTCATTCAGTGTTTTTCTTTCTTTTTATTCTGATGAATCTGTTTTATTTTCAATAAAAAAAACATGTCGCGCTGGGGCTGTTTGTTTAC
Source organism: Garcialebias charrua (assembly GCA_038048925.1). NCBI lineage: Eukaryota > Metazoa > Chordata > Actinopteri > Cyprinodontiformes > Rivulidae > Garcialebias > Garcialebias charrua. The sequence continues at coordinate 1,107 of JBBPBX010006443.1, read as the reverse complement.
GTCGTAGTTTCAGGGAAACGTTGGCTCAAACTTTATTCTTCATCTTCTGACTCTCATCATATTCTATCGAGTGGAAACTCTTCAGATTAAACAAGTAGATGTTTCCACAGCTAGTTAGAACGACTCTCCGTCACGTTTTGAAAAATAAAGAAACCGAGTAGGACTCGCTGCAGAAGAAGCCTGCAGTTTAACAAAACCGAACTACGTCCACACCGACGAATTAGTCTTTCCTCTCATCAGTGATGTCGTCTGCTTTCTCTTCGCTTGTGAAACTTTGTTCAGTCACATTCTGACGGTCATGAGCACTCGTTTTGAAGCGAAAACAACACGCTTTGGAGACTAGCTTAGCTTTTAGCCTGCTACCGCTAACGTCTGCTGCTGGAGTGAGCGCTGCGTAACAACGACGTCACCACGCACGTTTTGTGTCACAGCCTTTTCTGTCCGGGCGCGTTGTTTTTTTTTTTTTCCTTTTCATTTATAGATGGCCTCCCTTCACACCTTATAGCCATCCTCTCACTCCAATATGTATTTTTTTTTTTTTTTTTTAATAGAGAGAAAGAAAGAAAAGAGAAAGTGAGACAACAAAACAAAACAAAACAACAAAACAACAATTGTCCACAGAAAGAGCACAAGGCAAACACACCAAACCTCCGTCCACAATCCTGCAAAGCACATGACAGAACACAACAACGAAACATACAAGCATAAAGACTGATAATATTCATGACCTTGCAAATATTTCTATAAATACACATACCCATACCTACAAATATATATACAATATACATACATATATATTTATATTCATTTATATACCCATCTACATACATCTACTATACATCCCTGCATCCATTTGTGTGTGGTTGTGAGCATGCATAAGTGAATGAGGTTCCTCCAATAGAACATTTAGTAGCGACTGTGAAGCATCAGAGACCCGTCCCCCCAAAGCCCGAGACAGACGAAGGGGCGATCAAAGCCCAAGACCCCAGGAAGGACCCCGAGCCCAGAGTCCCCAGGACCACCCGAACAGGACGAGCCACTCGTCCACTCCCCAGATCCGACCAAGTGGAAGAACCGGACGAACCCCACCAGGGACCACACACAATG
>JBBPBX010006442.1:51530-68455 GCA_038048925.1 Garcialebias charrua | reverse complement strand
CAGTATTGGTCTAAGGACTATTTGAGAGATCTTCTTGGTCCATTTTGTCACTATTTGACTGAAATAGGAAAACTTCTAAATTGGATGTTTTTATATAATGATATTATTTAATATGGGACCATCGCAGTCGTCACTGCACATAAACACAGGGTTAGTCAGGGTGTGCTCATGAAGGACAGAATAAAATTCCTGCAGCAGGTCTTTTACCACAATCCTTTAGAATTTCATTCAAAAAAAAAAAAAAATTAGTGTGCTGTTCAACTGGAGACCAAATGACCATTAGAATATTATGTGTACCTGCTTATTAGTAAAGTGTGCAGACCAGCGTTTCATCAGAAGGCTCGGTGGTGATGTCTCCACAACGTCATCAGGTCCACATTGTGTCTGTCATCAGGTCCACATTGTGTCTTGTCTTCTATTTGGCAGAAAATAGAAGACAGAAAATTGATAGATATGTTGAAAGGAAAAGTCTCATACACACAAACAAAGACACACACAGACAATTTGTTTTGACCCAGTATTACCTTCATTTTCTGCAAAAGCTGTGCCAAATGTTCACCCACGTTGCCCCTCATTTCCATAAGACGTGGTGTGATCATGACGGACAGAAAAAAATTCCTGCAGCAGGTCTTTTTCCACAATCCTTTAGAATGCATACAAATAAACAAATTAAAATATAAAAAAAGAAATTAGTGTGATGTTCAACTGGAGCGCAAATGACCATCAGAATAATATGTGTACCTGCTTATTAGTGAAGAGTGCAGGCCAGCGTTTCATCAGAAGGCTTGGTGTTGATGTCTCCACAGGTTTTATCTTCTATTCGGCGCACAAATCCAATATGGCGGTTAGACCAAAAAAGAAAAAAAAAAAGAGAAAATAATAATTTAATGAACGAACACAGAATATAAGCAAAATTCACTATATCACCAGGAATTATTGTAAGAACCAACAGCCCTTGGTTTGAATAATCCCTGTCGAAGTAAAAAAAAAAATAAACCATGCGGTAAATTATTCTGTATGCAACAGGAAGCTAGCATAAAGCTAACTGCTAACAGCATTAGCTCTCTGTGAGGGCTCTCTGTGTTTGCTACAGGCATTAACTACCGGTACTAATTCAATCAGTCCCGAAATAACAACAAAGGATGATCAACTACAAAGTACTGTAGCTATAATTTAGGGCAAAAATGATGCAGTTGACACTCCGGTGAAACATTAGCTATCGTTAACATGAGCACACAAAAACGTTATTTTACTAGCAAGTACAATAAAAACGGAATCAAATTTGAGCACTTAACATGTGTCAATAAACTGTTACATCAACCAGACTGACCTGATTTCAGCACTTCGTCACAGTAATGAGATTTTCCAGCAAACAGTCAGGAGAAACATGCACTGCTCACGGTTCTTCTTCCTCTTTGTGCACCAGGCAGGTGACGTGTTCACTGACAAGCCCCGCCCCAAACCAGTAAAAACATGTAAATGAGAGGTGTCTGCACTCAGAGCCATTAGTAAAGAAGATACTCATATTGAGAAGTGTACAATTCACATATTGTTAGGTAATGGTCCCGCCTTTTGCAAAATAACAAAAAGATTAGTAATAATAGCTTGACTTATTATGTAAATGAAAATTTGGGATTACAGTGTAGTAGTTTGTGCTCATCAAAAAATAATCCATGGAGCACACCATGTTTCAGTTTATTTGTATTTTATCAGCTGAATTTATACAATTACATGAATAAAATTGCAGGCCAAACAATCAAGGGGATGCACGTCGCCCACGGCTTCACATTCCCGAGTTTTAAATTAAAACCATCTTTGGTCAAATCTTGAACGTTATGCGCGATTATACCATGTTGTGAGATCTTGTGCACATTGAGGGTGACTCTGACTCAGATACTGCCACACAAGTCTCAACAGCTGCCTTTTCAATTCCTGGAGCTATAGTTATTTTTATGTTTAATAAGGTTTGATTAGCAGGAACAGCCATCTTGAATCAAAACACCAAAAGTTATTGAGCCGTTAACATTCGTCCAATTCCACTTTCCGAGGTTTGCTTTCAAACCAAACCAGGCTACTGTTCCAAAAGACATTTTTGCTAACAGCCAGACAAATGAACAGACATACAATAACTGATCACGTGCCTTTCAATGGCAGTCGAGAACACATTTGTAGGATCAATCGAAAAGTTTGCGTTTTCCAACCGTCCAAACATTGAATGAAAATTAAATTAAATTTAAAAAAGGAAGTGATTGGAGGAATTCAAGTACGGTAGTTATTTTCTGAGCGATAAATCGTTTTTTTTTTTTCAGCTTCCTGTTCCTACAAAAGGTCTTTATACTACGAGAAATAGGAATTAGAAAAGGACAGAAAAAAGAGATGAAGAAACGCATTGTGAGAAATATGGACGAAGAGGGGCAAAATTAACAGGAAGGGAGGGTGCGGTGGAGAGATAAGCAATCAATCAGTTCTGGTGCAGAGCAGGGTCATGGAGAAACAGCTGCTTCTGTTCTTTTTAGGAAATGTCTTTTTGTTGTTTATACAAAAGGTGAAAAAAATAAAATTGCAATACGGCCAGTATGATCACCTTTGGAGTTAAATGTTTAAGGATATTGTAGAAACCACACGTTGGCTATGTGTGGTTATAAAAATAATTTAAAAGTTTCTGTTTTTGAAGGAAATCACTTTTGGTCAGTGTTGTTGTCGCTGTTGGAAGTGTAGAAAAATGATCTGTTTTTAATCATGTGTTCCGCAACAAACCAGCAAAGAATTACTTGTTTGATGAGTTTTCAAACGGTTTTTCCTTTGTGAAACATCTCTGCCTCTTTTTTTTTCCTCCTTCTGTCTGGTGCTCATGAAGGTGTCAACACAAAGATGGAAACGGTGAGGTTTTATCGTTTTAAAACGAAGTGCAATTTGGGACCAGCAAGTTTCCGAAGCAGGTGCCAGTGGCAGCCTTCTGTCACAGCACAAACCTTTTTCTTGATAAGCATACAAATAAAGTATGCACTATAAATTGTTTAAAAATGTCTAAATATTACAATTAAAATACTGCAGTTTATATAATCAGGAGGGTCCTCTCTTTCGCTCTCAACGAAAATGGTTGCTCTTACCCTCTTTCCCTTCCTCCTGCTTTTTTTGCTCTCTTGTCCCATCAACCTCAGAGCCTCTCTTTACACATCTTCCAAATTGAAAATGATTATGGATTTGGTCAGCTGGTCCCTCAATGCAATTGATTTTAAAAAATCCACCAGGCAGCAGGGTGCTGGAGAGCCCTCATGCCCTAAACGGACCCACACAGCTGGGTATGTCATTGATTCCAGGGGGAAGTGGAAGATGATGTGCCTGTCTGTGCCGTCTCTGGAGAATGTAGAAGACATGTACATTATTGGATTTATAACAACAGGGTTTCTGCTTTTTGGGATCGGTGGATACCTAGGATATTGACAAATTAGGAAAACATCGGCAGCAGTTTCGGCCATGGTAAAGCTGCCAGCCTTTTGCAAAGGATTAATTTGTGCCTCGAGTGCTCGGACTCGTATGCTTAACGAGCTCAACCACAAGCTGGACACGATTTCTGAGAATCGTAGGCCACTTACGGCTCCTGGAACTCACCGGCATAAAAGTTTCAATTTTGGAGAAAGTTAATCGAGCATGGACCGGGTGGAATGTCCACAAATCTGTCTGTTTGGATTTGCTATTGATTGTACCAGCAGAACTTGAAGGCAGAAAGGAAAAAAGTCTGGCAGCCCAAACAATTGTTTATCTGAATTTGGCCTCCCCGCTGGCCTTGGACAGGCCAACTTATCTCAAATTTCTCCTGGAGGATACATAAACTAGAAGCTTCTGCCTCCCACTTCCCTGAGGACATCTGTGGCCTTATCAGAACCATGATGCTGACAGACACGGTTCCATCTTATCAGATCTTTGGAACTTTCTGGAGTGTCTACGGACAACTCACCGCCTTTGTCGACCTCTGCATGAATGTTTTATGATGTCATTGTATGTTGCTTGTTTTTTTTTGTTTTTTTCCATCTTTTACACTGTTTCCCAGCCAGGACATGGTGTGAGACATGATTTTTTTTGTGGGGCTTCCTCCACCATCGTGCTCTCTTTTTCTCATCTGCCTGTATATTGTATGTAAGAGGTTTCTCTTGTAAATGGGCTCAATGGGAACTAGCCTGTATAAATAAAGGTCTAATATGTGCTTAACATTGGGAGGCCTTTCCTACTACTGTATTTTGCAGGTACTCTTGGCCATTTGAGGACTGCTGTTAGCAACGCACCTCACTTGGATCCTTCCAGGCCATTAAAAGAGGCTTGTGTGTTTTTCCACAACAGTGAACTAGCCAATAACTCTTTCTTTTGTTTACCCATAAAAAGACAAAAAAATGCTCACTTTTCATATTTCTTTTGCAGACTTCCAGTCTCCTTTGTTATTTCATGACATTTTAATCTAATCAAAGGTATTTTATTTTGATATTTTGCTCGTTTGTGACTCAGCAGCAGCAAAAGATTTGTTGTCCAGGTGCAGCAACAACATCCCACAGGACTGTCAGTGATAATATAGATGAGCCAGATGAGGCGATGTGAGGTCAGGGAGTGAAAATGTTGTTACCTGATGCTTTGTGACCATGTCTGTGAACATGTGAGTGTGAACAGGAGTGAGAGTAATGGTGTAACACCAAAAGTCAGACGGTGAATGAGTGTGGCAGGAAGGATCCACACTGAAACTGTAATTCTCTGTAGATATAGCCAACTTTGAATGACAGAAAATTAATTTAACACACATGACCCACTGATTTTTCCTCTTTATTGCTCTGAGGGCCTAAAAAATGCATTGTTACAGATGTGCAGACTTGATTAAAGCACAAATAGGCTTTATATGCTATCAATCCCTGTTTTGAAATATTAGCAGGGTGAAAGAATGTAAAACATGTACGTCCATTAAAAACAGTCTTCAATTTTTTAAATTAATTAAAACATATAAAAAGTAGATTTTAAAGGGGGTATTGAAAAGGGGCAGAGAAAATAAGTTAACTGAACTCTGAACTGTCCAGATGACCCAACTGAGATTTACTGTATTGGATTTGGTACCTGGATTATTGAGCGTGAACTTTCTTTACTTGCTGATAGTTTTATTTAAATCAATCCAGTGGTTTATCAGATATTTTAATACAGACACACACACATAGACTAAACTTCAATGACATCATGGTGGCAGCAGGTAATCATAAAGGTTTAGATTTTACATGTGGGGCTTGAGTGTGCTACACCTTTTAAAAGTTTTGTTTTTCTCCAAGTGATTCATCACCTCGGAGGAGTCTTTGTTGTTGGTTACCACGGTAACTTACATTCTGAAATCCTCTCCCATGAAACAGCGGTTCCTCAGTAGCCCCGCCCAGAGCTGAACACCAACAATGCCGAAGATGAAGAAGACAAAGAAGCAGAGTGCCAGCACGTTGCCCAACATAGGAAGTGTGTCCAGCAGGAGGGTCACCAAGATACGCATACCTGCCAAAACACACACTGTGAGCACCAAGACACCAAGAATTTATTTCTTCTAAATGACAGGACATCATTTAATTTAACCAGAAAAGTAATAAATATTTAAATATTTTCCATAAAATTAAAGTAAAACAAATAGGTAACAAATAGCTTCCGTTTCTGGTTAAAGAAAACAAGTTATTACAGTTTGGGTAAACGCATAAGGACATTTTACACATTTTTCACGGTCGTGGCTGTGAGTGGTGATGTTGCTGACTTTCAGCTGAGGACACCCTGACGACAGATAAGCCATGCAGAATGTGCACAGAGTCCAATTAGCAGGGAATGAAAGTTGACAAATTATTATAAACTTGGGCATATCCTGCACGGTCATCATATTTTTGGTTTTGTTCAGTAAACGACTTTTTGAAACCCCAAAAAATCAGCAGACTGTTTCTGCTGATGTCTCTGCCAGGATTGTTCTGCAGCAATCTCCTCTTCCTGTTTGCTTCTGGGCATTGTGCCTTCAGTTCGGTCTATAGCAAGTCAAACAGACAATCTTTTTATTGTATTTATTGTAGATGTACGATGTGGGTAATGCTTATACTGCATAAGTGCACCGTAATATTCTATGAATATTTTGTATCAGTAGTTATTGGGACAACAAAGTTCTGAAAAAAAGTCAAAAGGGGACAAAATAATTTTTCATACAATATTGTGTTTTGTAGTTGGAAGTCATCTCAGTGTCTGAAACCATTTATACCAAACTTTTCACTTTTTTGTGTGTGGGAGTTCCAGATTTTCCTGCTTCTCTGAAGACACTAGATGGCTACAACCTTACCACACCTGAAGAAAAACTCCTTAATGAGAAGCAAGGAGTTTGAAAGGCAGTAATAATAATAATAATAATAATGAATTCAATTTATAAATAAAATAAAAAATAAATGTCACATTTTTGTCATCTGTGTATGTTTCCCATACTTGACAGACGAAATTGGCCTCTGCATTTAACCCAACCACCACCAGGTGGTGCAGCGAGCAGCCGTAGTCAGCACTCGGGGAGCTGGGGAAAATAGATGTGCACTCATAGACACCCCAAGGTGTGCCGTGGCCGGGGTTCGAACCTGGGTCCTTCGGATCCCAAGTCTGATTCCCTAGCCATCGGATCCCAAGTCTGATTCCCTAGCCACTACACCATCTTGGCCCCTATAAACGCGCTTTTCATTAGTGAAAATCTCAAAGCGCTACACACATTGAATGCTACACACATTCATACACCGGTAGCGGCAGACTACCATGCAAGGTGCTTTCCAGTCCTACCGGGAGCAACTCGGGGTTAAGTGTCTTGCCCAAGGACACAACGACACATGGTGTGGGGAACCGGGATTCGAACCGCCAACCTTCCGATCGGGGGACGACTGCCATTACCACTACGCCATGGCCGCAGTAGATGACTTCTCGCCGCTGTAGCATTACCTGCCTCGGGTAGTCATGCTTCTAGCCCTTGTGTTCTATGATCCTTGAGAAATACGTACCCGTGTTCCTTTTGTTATTTACAGTATCTCTCCTTGTGAACTTCCTGTGCCTGGACTTCTTGAAGAACCCCTGGAAATCTCTTGTGTCTTATCAGCTGTCTTCCTCGCCTTCCAACTACACACCCCACTACCCAACTTACAGTAAGATCTGAAATCTACCAATTTCCTCCTCTTGGAAAATATCATCTAATTCCTGTCCTTGCACCTCAGGGTTCCTGATGTGCTAAAATCACTTAGATTTTATTCTCTGTCTTGAAGTTTGTTCACTCCTCACTCCTTGTCTCTGGGTATTCAGTAAAAAATAACAGTTTGAGAGGTTTGCACTGTCCTTAAAGGGGTCATTTGGTCTTTGTTTTTGGTAAGTGATGTTCTATCAGATAGTTATCAATAGTTAGTACCTTGCCAGCCATGATGTCATCAAACAAAGTGTGATGAAAAGGGTAAAGGTCTTTGTGTAGGCTAATGGCTAGCTTAACAATGACCTGTTTTATATAATTTTTCAGGTTTATGAAACAAATTTCTCAAAAATGTCTAACAAGTGTGAATAAACATTAACCAATATTTCATTTCTACACTTTTCCATTGTTTGTTTAGTTTGTTGAAGTTTTATTACGCAAACATCCTTCCTTACCGCATAAAGGAAAGGAAACCAGTGGAACAAAAATTGTGTCGTATGTGCTCAGGATTCCTTGTGAAATTGTTGATACTAGTCATTCAGTGCTTTCAGCACCGCCCTCTGGCGGTCAGTAGGGATGAAATAGAATGAAAGTTACCAATCAAAAAAGGCGTTCAATACAGAACAACTGGACTTTATTTGTAACAGAAAACGTTTCGCTTCCCATCCGGGGAGCTTTATCAATTCAATGAAAGTTACCAATGTAACTACGGTTTTATGAATCCCGGATGATAATAATAATAATAATTAATTCAATTTATAATGCACTTTTCACTACTGAAAATCTCAAAGTGCTACACATATATTGAATGCTACACACATTCATAAACCGGTGGCGGCAGACTACCATGCAAGGTGCTTTCCAGTCCTACCGGGAGCAACTCAGGGTTAAGTGTCTTGCCCAAGGACACAACGACACATGGTGCGGGTCCCGGGAGTCGAACCGCCAACTTTCCGATCGGGAGACGACTGCCCTTACCACTACGCCACGGCCGCCCCAGAATCCTTGCTTTACGCGAAAAGATGCTGTAGGACTGGATTACGGATAACGCTAAAAGCTAAAACGTTTCCAATATGTCATTTTTTAAAATGAAATGTTTAACAAGCATGAAAAACAATATAAGATCCTTTTTTGGCTACCTAGGGACAAGGAATTTTGTTCTTTTTTCAATTCTCCATGCTCTTTGACTGTCACCATATGAACGCAACAGTCATTGATAACTATTTAAAGGGGACCACAGATGCAAAATTCACTTTTTAATGTTTTTTTTACTCAACTTTGGGTATTTACTTCATAAAAAAACAGTCCTTGTGCCAAAAAAATGCACCCAGTGGTTTATTTACTCTAAGTAGATTTATTTATCTGTGATAAAAACGGTTCGTTTTTGAAATAAACTGGAAGTCAATCTCGCTTGTGACGTCACAAGCGAGAGAGGACAACCCACCCCAACCTGAGTCCAGCCCATCACCTAACAACCCCTGGTTAGGCTCAACCCACTTCTGTATTAAACACATGACTGTTGTTTTTCATGATTTCATCTCATCTTTTGTTTATATGTTCTTAATTTCATGTGTACAGCACTTTGTTGCAGCTGTGTTTTTTTAAATGGCTTTATAAATAAAGTATAATTGTTATTTTTATGTTTTAGTTCAATTTTTAGTGTATTTGCGATCGCTCCCAACGCGCAGCCGGCAAAAATTAAACGAGCGGACTCCCGGCATAGGGACCGGCGGCAACGGGACACTGCTTCTGGCGGATGGAGCGGAGCTTCAATTGTACAGCCTCGTTGCAGCCTTGCAGCAGCCTCGCAGCAGCGAGGACCTTCTCCTTACGGATTAATTTACGGGAGACACTTGGTGAACTTTGTGTTGTCTTGACTGGAACAGCGATAACTCCCAAAATCTCCGCGTGCAACGAGCGGAGCTGGCGAACACCGGAAGAGGAACAAGCTAACATTAGCTTCGGATTCGGCAGGTCTCATGCTAAAAGGAGCAGCTCATGGCGGCGCGCTCAGACGAGTTTCGGTAAGTTATCTTAAGCTAGCACTAACAGTAAGTCAAATGAGTAATAAAAAAAGAGCTAATTTTAAAACAACAACACATTACAGATACTGGCTGTTACAGAGGGCGTAAACAGATCGTTGAAGGGCGTGGACTTCAGAACTTCTATCAGAAACCGTTCGTTCAAAACGAAAGTTAAAAATGGCAGAATTAAAAAGGGTATAATTGATTATCTAAGAATTATTTTGTGCATTAAATTGAAGGAATAGGGTCTAGATAGCACACAGAAATAACATAAAATTTTTAAAAAATGCATCTGAGGTCCCCTTTAACAGAAATTAATTTCAAAATTATCAGACTGCTCCTTCAAATGGTTTTCCCAAAATGTTTCATTTTAGTTCTCGTACTTTTAAGCTTCGTTTAGGAGTTCTGATTGGTCACCATGGCAAAGTGCAAGACTTCTGCTCATTCGCTGTGTTGAGGTGTGTCAAAGTAGCCTGTATTAGGTAGCCTGTGCAAATGTGTGTGTGATGGTGTGTTGGCTAAATAGAAAGGAAAGCCTGGACTACAAACAAAGTGCTTCAGGCATTTCAAAAGCTGAATCTTCAGAAACAAATGGAGATATTTGGGGTGCAGCAGCTTTGCTGACTTTCTACATGCACAAAACACTGTCACAAACTGAAAAACAAATACTGCATTTTAAACGTTGCACCGCCCTATAAGTAGGGGTTGAATAGACTACCGGTAGTCGATTCTGTGTTATCTCATGGGCTTTTCTATTTTGAGTCGACTACTGTAGTCACACACAACCCCCACCTCCCCCTGCTGTTTTCAACCCCATCCATGTGGTGGATTAAATAAAAATAAAACTCAAAACAGCAGCATTTTTGCAGCTTGATAATAGTTTTGCTTTTCCTTTTACTTATTTGCAGTATGATAAATGGTAGGAGCATAAATATAAGCCGATGTTTTGTTGCTCTTTTTTTGTGTGTAATTAAAAAATTGTTTATTTCTTTTTTGCAAATATGCTATAGCGTCTTGAGTTCCTATGACGTCATCGAGTAATCGAAGCCGACTCAACTTTTATGTAGTCGTTTATCCCCTACCTGTAAGTTGCATCGATCCAAATATGTCTAATAAAGTGGAAAAATAAACATACATCACTTCATCGTTTACGTCGCATCTATTATGCGTCACCGCTGACGTGTCTCGTTTGTCACGCATCACCACTGACAACCCGGAAATGTGGGCCAGTGTTGTGCCAATAGTCTATTGGCTGCGAAATGGCGGCCATGGGAGCGTGCACGGGAGGACTTTAACAAGAATTTAACAAGATTAACACTCAAAATTATAGTAAAGGTGTGTCTCAGTTTAACGTTTCCTCAATAAATGCCCTTTGAGGGTCAAATCAGCTGCATTTTCAAAAGCCGATACGCAGAAACATGAACACACAGAGGGTAACTCGCTGTCCATTTCTTCGAAATTTAACAAGATAACCACCTAAAAACAATTATTTGTTAGCTCGTTTTGTTTATAGTAAAGTTGTGTCTCAGTTGAACTTTTACTTAATAAATGCACTTCAATGGTCAAATTAGCTGCATTTCACTGGGGTGGCGTAGCAAAATGAAGCTGATTTGACCGTTAGTCCAGGCAGATGACGATGGTAGCCTTTGGCAAGCTGATTGTGTCATTAATAGTCACCTTTACCCATTACACGATACAACGGCATGCCATACTGCTCAACTGCCATCTGGCGGCTGAAAATGGTAGTGTTCAATATTTTCAGTCAGAATGAATGAAAATGGTCATATCTCAGGCAAAAATTGGTTTATAAATATATAAATGAGAAAAATCCATAAATATGTTGCTTCAGCGTATAAGTCGCAGGGCATGTAAATTATGGGGGAAAAAGGCGACTTATACAGCAAAAAATACGGCACTCAAAAAGCATTATGCAGCCACTAAAAATGGAAACTAGGTCAGAACTTAATAGTAATGTCAACTTACAATTAAAACACAAGAAATACTAATACATTCCTTATCTAAATCATACATGAAGCTGAATTTTGGAAGGGAAAAAAAAGAGAGAAACTCACTGGGAACTCTGTTGATGGCTCGTAGTGGGCGGAGGACTCGGACGGTCCGAATAGCTGATAGGCTGACGTTGTGTCCGTCCAGAGAGTACTCCAGCATGCTGCAGAGGGGGAGAGCCACCAATATGTTTTTGGCACCCTGAATGACCTGACCGTGGCAAATTCTGAGAGTCTCCAGGGACTGCATTCTCAGGGATAAACAGCTTTTTAAGTACAAACCACTGAGGTCTGTGTCTCTCCGGGCCGAGTAATTATCATTCTGTGAAATAATCATAGCCAAACACAAACACACACACACACCTCCATCTGTACATCTGTGCACGCGCAAACACACGCTTGACATTTAATTGACATTAAACAAGTGTCTAAGCTTTACACAAAACACACACATACACACTTTTGGCTCGTATTTAATGTCAGAGTATATGTGCATGTGGATGTGTGTCTGTAAGGCGCTCACCCCACAATAACAATGAAGAAGTCCAATCTGTTCCATGTGTCACCCAGATAACCTTTCTGGCCTATGACCCCAAGAGCCACCATCTTCACCACCATTTCTCCGGCAAAGAACGCAAAGATACCATCATCTAGGGCCTGTGCACAAACAAAAGTCACATATACAAACACAAACACACACAGGATGGGGGAAATTAATCAAATCAAATGAAAATCAAAACAAAAACTTCTCAGAGCTTTGAGAATAGTCACACAGCTGTATGTAACTAGTTTCAAACTTCAAGTGTTAGATTATGTGTGTGTTTTACCTGCAACAGGTAAGGGGTGTGGTCACAGGGCTGGAACATCCCCAGAGTCACACAGTTCAGCAGGATGGCCAACATGCTTACACGTTCAAACCAAGTGACACAAGGTTAAGAGTCAACACCAGGACAGAGTTGGAACATTAATCAGAATGACAAATGGTTTATTGTGAACCTACTTTATTTAGCAGGTGCTAACATGAACTGAAGTTCAAACTTACAAGACAGCATTATTGCAAAGACACGTTTTGTTCCCATAGAGCTGACAATGAATTTATAATGTATTCAGTAAATGACAGATGGGATGAGGATCCCTCTAGAAACTCACTAAGGACAAGCTCTTGTTAAATGATGGCTTCATTTAGTTGAGCAACAACTCAAATTTACTTTCATTGCCCGATCACTTTAGCCACTGTGAGAGGTATTAAACTATAAAAAATTACTCTTCAGGAGTATGTACACTTCATGCATAGCACATTAACATCACACACACAAAAATACAGCTGATCTTTTAGCCTACTTATCAGCACTCTACATGGTTAACAAGTCAGCAATACTCCGCTCAATCACTTCTAACCATCATTACTGGCACCAATATTGTTTGACAAATGAAACATCTGCCAATTTGTGAATAAATTAAATCAATTGGATCTGGGGTCTTTCTGTGTGGAGTTTGCATGTTCTTCTTGTGCTAGCGTGGGTTTTCTCTAGGTACTCCGGTTTCCTCCCATATTCCAAAAACATGCATGTTAGGCTGCCTTCAGGCCCAGGCCTCACTTGCAAGAGATCTGTGAGCTCAATGGGATTTGCCTGGTTAAATAAAGGTTAATAAATAAATAAAAATAAAGGTCTTCTTCAGTCTGATGAGCCCACCAAACCAAACTGATTCCCACAAACAGCTCACTCCCAGAGTGGAAAAAAAAAAACAGTCGCGGGTAATAAGATGGCCTCCAGGGCCTGCTCTTTGCCCTGTCCTGTAAACTCCCACAAGGCAGACCAAAGTGCCAGAGTGGTTTCAAAGCACCAAAGATCATGCTCATTAATCCAGTTATTAATCCAACAATGTTCAGTCAGGTCATCTGGAAAGTTTCTTTTGTTGCTGAGACATTGAACGGATAGTTTGGTCAGTTCTGAATTGATGATCAAGTAGTCATCAACAGTTGGTATCTTATCCCCACCTCATCACAAATGTTTCCAGTAGCAATAGAGAAAGGTATGTGTCATATTTCCCCTCTCTCTGCCACCTGCCCTGCTCACTTCCCCGCCGGTCATCAGCGATCATGCTCTGCACCTGCTCCACATCCTATTTAAGAGCCCCATCCACAACAAACCTCTGCCAGATAATTGAACCCTTTATGGTACTAGATGTCCGGCACTTCGTTCACATTCATTATAAATCGACGGCGCTGAGGTCAAGAATGTGTTGGTTTGCCTGTTCAGAGCATCTCGTCTGTCAAAAGGGTTTACTCAACTCTGGGTGAACTGATACATTCAGCAGCATTAGAACACTAACAATTACCCAATCTATCAGTGCTCAGCACCCATAGGCGTAGATCCTGGGGGGGTCGGGGGGGTCCGGACCCCCCCAATCTTGGGGAAATATAGATCTGTCCCCCCCAATAATTCAATAAAGGAAACCGTGTCTTTAAACAATATAAATATAAAAAGGCAAAAAAAGAGAGAAATCCGCCATTATTCTAAGAAAAAAAAGGAAATTTTGCCCACCCCCCCTTCTCTGTTGGCAAATGGTTTAGTCCAATGTTTACAAGGAACAACAGCGGCACCGGAGTCACAGGCTGCTCCGCACGGGAGCTGCAGCACAAACTATTAACTTCCAGTAAGTAGCTACTTAAAACATTGGTGACAGTGACTGGGAGGAAAAGGTCTTTCACAGTGTTGAAAGACAAGTGTGTCTGTGTCTCATTAGTGGCTGTAGCAACAGCAAAACGCAACGAGGAGCGACACTTCATCAGCTAACACGCTAGCTTCAATGCTAACTAGCTCCCTGGTGGCTCAAAACAGACAGAAGAATCTCAGAGCAGCTCTGAGCAGGATGGATTCACATTCATCATATTTTCAGGTGTGGAGCTCTTGAAAGAAGTAATGATAAAATATGTGAAAGATAATTAATTTAAAAAGAGTAGAGAAGATGTGATGATTAGTTAAAATGATTTTATATGTGTAGCACTTTGTTGCAGCTGTGGTTGTTTTAAAGGGCTTTATAAATAAATTATTATTATAAAAAATGTTGAGGATCAATACTTATGTCACATGATTAATAAAAAAGTCACTGTTTATTATATTACAATTACATTATTGATATTTTGTATCTGCAACTGGAAGATTTTATTCTTAATAGGTTCTTAAAAAATGCTACAGTAAAAGGCATATTTTGAATGAATGTTACAAACGTGTTCATTTCTACAAAACAGTTAATAAAATATTTATAAAATACAATGAATTTCAAATGTTACAGATTGAGTTTAACATAAAAGAAATATTAATAATAGAAATATTTTATGTTTAAATATCAGTTAATAAGTAATCCATTATGCCCCCTTGTTTAGGACTGGAACCAATCTCAGCTGCTTTTGTGTGAAGGCAGGGACACCCAGGACAGGTCACCAGTCTGTCCCAGAGACACCCAGGACACGTCTCCAGTCCATCACAGAGACAGACAAAGAGACAAACAACCATCCACACTCCCAGTCAAAGCTAAGAACAATTTACATTTGCACAGAAGAGCCAAAAAATTATTCAAACTGAGGACTCAAGTTCTTGATTGAGAGTTCTAATCACTACTGGTAATTATCAATAATAATTGATCATATTTACCAAGCTAAATCATTGTGTGGAGTCTTTAATAATACAGACCAGATCAGATGTGATCAGGCAGTCATATATTCACATGTATGTAAATGTATTATTATTAATACTATAATTAAAGTTGAACCATGCAAATTTGTTTGGAACGAACAAGTGGACCTTTGTGCCTCTTGGTCCCACTGAAGTAGCTCTCAGTCTCAAAAAGTTTGGTGACCCCTGCATTAAAGTATTTCTTCTCCTTGAAAACTGTTTTCTTTTTAAGCTTTAAGATTTTGGGAAGGTGTGGTACCAGATTATCAGTGACACTGACCACAGCAATCTATGAATACAAGCCAAACTGAAATTTAAACAATATTTAGAGGGGACCTATTTTGCAAAATTCTCATTTTGCCACTTGTCAAAATGACAAGTGGCAAAGATTGAACATATTAATTTTTTTTTACAAGAGTAATGAGTGTCACTATTGTAATAGTAGTATTAAGACTACTAAATACATGCCATTTAAATCAATATTATTGCTGATTATTCTGCATAGTATATGCATGCAGTTTGGATAAACTTCCCTCTGTACATTTTGCATTACATTTCACTGTAACTTTGCCGACCCCCCCAAAATTGCTCTTAAAAAATTTCCCTGTTTATGGTCCCCCCCAATATTGAGATGAAATCTACGCCCTTCATGGGCCCTGACGCCTTCACCTGGTTTACATGGAGGTGACAGAACAGGAAGTGATGACAGAACAGGAAGTGATGACAGAACAGGAAGTTACAGTTTTAAACTAACGTTCTGAAGGTCCTGTCATTCCTCAGTCTGTTACAGAACCTGATCTGTAGTGTGGCTCAAAAGGAAAAAGGAATACTTCGGGTCACACTGATCACCATTGAATATGTTAGATTAAGGAAAATGTACTGGTATTATTCCGTTTATGAATAAGAACCGTCTTAATTTACTTAGAAAGGTATGTGCTGTATCTCCGGCCATCTTCCTGTTGCTAATTTACGCCACTCGTATTTCTGTTCACATCATTGACATATTTACGTCATGGGTTAAATGATGCAGCTTCACCACTGAGCGGCGCTGTTTCACCATGGAAATCATTCATTCTGCATCATGCAGGTTCTTCTCTTTCAGTCCAGGCTGGGGTCAGGTCTAATCAGATCTCAATGATTTGTAACAGGAATACGAGTGGCGTGTTAGCAACATGAAGATCGGTGGAGACAGTTGTTTTTTATTCATAAACTACGGATCGTGCTTCTGTACCAGATCAAGGAACGACAGGCCCGGTTCTGTTCCTGGACCTGACACCGTCTCACCTTCTGGTTCTTGGAGGTGAGGATCACCTCCCCGGTCCGGTTGGTGGTGAGGCCGTGTGCCGACGGGAAGCTTCGGCGAGGTGGGGGAGGGGGCGGAGACTTGGAGGGTTTTTCAGTTTTGTACTTGGCCACGCCCAGGTCCACTGTAAAAACAGAACCACCTTCAGAACCGGGAAACAAACATTAACTGTTCTGTAAAACCCAGAGTACTGACCCGACCCGCGATGAGAGCCGCCCCCCTCCAGGCTGTTCAGTTTCTGGGCTGCCAGCTGCACCTTCCCCGGCTGCTGGTCCACGCTGGCGGTGCTGGTGGCGGCGGTGGTTCCGGTGGGCCCGGCTGAGGGCCCGGTGGCTGTGGTGGTTATCGGGACGGTGATGTGGGGCTTGGGCGGCACCGCCGGTTTGTTTATGTGCTTGGCAGCGAAGTCCAGGTCCGGTATGGCCTTCATGAGCTCGGCCTGCGTCTCCTCCAGCAGGCGGTTGATGTCCTGAGCGCTGAACTGGGTCAGACTGGCCCGTTTCTCCTCCCAGTCCCGCTCGGCCGCCTGACAAACACACACACACCAGAGAGCTCTGAAACAGAAACATGAGTTTGTTCTGGAGCTCAGGAACGAACAGCCTCAGAACAGAACCGTGATGGAACTGGACCCCTGCCAGCCGGCCCGTCCTGACGGCGCCGATCACAGAACCATCATCTGGTTCTGCTCCGGCAGACGGATGGACAACATGAAGGAGGATT
>JBBPBX010006442.1:25366-47375 GCA_038048925.1 Garcialebias charrua | reverse complement strand
ATATACAGGGAGTCCTCGAGTTACGAACGAGTTCCGGACCTAAGGACCGTTCGTAGGTCGATTTGCCGTAGGTCGGAACCCATAGCACGTGTCGTTCGTAAGTCCGGATTTTCGTTCGTAAGTCGGAAATTGTATGCTAGCGCTGCGCCAAACACCCGTTTTTCAACATGTGACTCATAAACATGCACAGAACTTTGTTTACAAACAGTTAGCTAGCACACTTTCATCTAAAAGCACATACCAGCGCTGTATTTAATGTACAACTGCTGTATTAAATGCACAACTGTACTGTTCGTAGGTCCGTTCGTAAGTCCGAGTTGCCGTATGTCGAGGGCGCTGTAACTCGAGGACTCCCTGTATATATATATATACACATCAAATTGTAAGAAATCAGACATGTTATTAAACAAATTATAATTTTTTTAAAGATAAATTAAATTTCAGAGTGAAAACAACAAAGCGTCTCAACTCCGGTACGAATGGGCGTGGCACAAAAAGGTGACGTCATGTGCAGCCTTCACCTTTACTAGATGAAAGAGGACAAACTGCTGATGGACACATGACTCTTTGGACACGAAGACGACTGAGCCGTCACCGTGTTTGTTGGGGTCTATTAGCTGTGGCAGCCATCTTGATTCAGACTGCCTCTAAAAATTAACCCTCTGTAGCCGTACATTGATTAGTTACATTCTGAGAGTTTCATTCATCTTGCACTGATGCATGACATATTTTGCTAACAGAAACATGTGACTACATGCTCAACCACCTTTCATAATAAGGAAGAGAAGCCCCCCCCAGCAGGTTTTAATAATCAGAGGGTCGGAGCGCTGCGTGTGTAGTATCTACTTTAAGAACAAGTGTTGGACACGACGAGGCGTCCCGCTGAGCTGCAGAGTCTCTTGTGCATGTTCAGAGAAGAGCCGGGTCAGAAGAGCAGGACCAGAGGCCAAACCTGGAACTCCATGAACAGTAATCACAGTTAAACACTCATAAATATTCATCTGCTCATTTGCATAATGTCTATTTAACGAGCAACTCTTTGACACTTCCTGCAGACGAACTACGACCTGAAAGTACTACAGTAAAAACACAATTTTACTACAGTAAAAACACACGTTTACTACAGTAAAAACATGTTTACTACAGTAAAAACATGTTTACTACAGTAAAAACACATGTTTACTACAGTAAAAACACACGTTTACTACAGTAAAAACACATGTTTACTGATCAGCAGAGTTTTTTTTAGAAGTTAAGACGTGTACAGAATAGATCCTGCAGAGGCTCCACTACACAAACTGTCTGTTACACATCCGCTCATTCTCAATCAGTTCTGTTCTGTGTCTGTTACACATTTACTCTGAAGCAAAGGTCAAAAATACAGTTTGACTGTTCAGTCGCAGACTGACCCAACGTGCACGTACATGGTTGTACTGCAGTTTACTGAGTTTACTGCTGTTATTGTTTTTTTAATTTTTTTATCCTGTTCTCGTTTTCCTTCCTGCAGTCTGTTGAGACAACAGTCCCATTCAGAGGACATTGATTTTCTGCACCACAAGATTTTATCCTGTTGCCCTTAATTAGCGAGACTGAACTTTTTATTCATTATTTGACTAAAACTTAATTTTTAACAACTAATTGTTCAAAAACAAATGTTTCAGGAACCACTGGACAAATTTGAATGAAACTTACCGAGTGTAATTATTGGACGTCCTCTTTACTTTTTCCTTTTCAGGTCACCAGGAGCTCGTCTGTGGCTCCAGCAGTCCCCGAGAGACGGGAGACAACCTGGACATGTCTCCAGTCCATCACAGGGACACCTGGACAGGTCTCCAGTCCATCACAGGGACACCTAAGGACAATTTAGCGTTACCAATCAGTCTGACATGTTTTTGGTCTGAGGGAGGAAACTGTAGAAAACCCACGCAGCACAGAGAACATTCAAACTCCACCCAGAAAGGTCCCTGATCAGGTGATCTGTCTCTGAGAGGCGACAGAGCTGCCGTTCTGACATCTACAATGTTTGGAGTCGACCGGGTTCAATTCAAAATGGCTGCCACAGCTGATCAACATTAGAAAACAAAACAAAAAACAGCTACAATGCAGTCGGTTTTAAAGATACTGAGCTAAAACTTGACGTGGTAGTAGCTGAGAGTCGTCCTCATACATTCTCATAAATCAGCTGAGATCACACGAAACGTTTTCAAATCTCGACTGAAACTTTCGTCGCTGCTCAAAATAAGATCAATCGAAAAGTCTGGGATGAAAGGCGGCGGGCGATATGCATTCCATCTCCTCTCCATGACGTCGTACCAGGGCCGAGGGATCTGAACAGTGAAGGTTTGTAGTTTGAGACGAGTGTTTTTCTGGACTGGAAGTGAACAGTGAAACCTGAATGTTTTTCATGGAAGATGTTTAAGTGGGCAGGAGTTACACTGGAGAAGAACAGACGGAGGATTGTTTTGTTTGTCAGAGTGACGACTCCTGGAGGGAGCCATTTTATCCACCACCAGGTGCAGTGGAGGAGCCAGGGGGTGACCCATGGTGGCCATGGCCCTCAGGCACCTCAGTCATTTAAGGAAAATTTACTTTTAAGCAAAAATAAAATCTAGAAAGCAAAGTTTCCTCAAATATGGGAGTGGCCACTTTAAATATTTATCTTGTATTTTGACGTGTCAACACAAAGTCGGGACCTTTAATACCCCGAGATGTAGCCACACACCAAAAAGGAAGTCAGAACCTCACTCGTTGTTCAGACAGAAGGACGGAGGTTCCAGTTCCCTCTGCTCGCTCTGAGACGGAGGACAACTAAAGCTCTGGACTCAGGTCCTCTGTCCACAGTGAACTCACGTCTGTGTTTAAATGTGGATTAAATGAATTATTAGAACAACTTCAGTCCTGACACACAGGGTCACACTGAGCAGCAGCAGGTGACTCAAAGATTAATGATCGCTACA
Organism: Garcialebias charrua; assembly: GCA_038048925.1. Classification (NCBI taxonomy): domain Eukaryota; kingdom Metazoa; phylum Chordata; class Actinopteri; order Cyprinodontiformes; family Rivulidae; genus Garcialebias; species Garcialebias charrua. The sequence goes on along the minus strand of JBBPBX010006442.1, from coordinate 44,418 downwards.
GGAAACTTAGAGCTCCTACGTTTGAGCTCAGTGAGCGTCTCTCCCAGCATCCTCAGCTCTTTGCTCTTCTGCTCCACGTCCTGCTCCGTCACCAGGCCGTGGTTGATGGTTGAGTTCCTCTGCAGCTCCTCCACGGACTTCTCCAGGTCGCTGTGGAGAAAAAAAACCAAATGTCTCAAACTGTGAAACAGCAGGAGTCCGGCTGCTTCGAGTTCTGCACCGAGCCTCCGGCCTGAAACCAACAGACCAACGTCTTCGCAGCAAAACCTCAAAGCAGCTTCAGAAGGTTCGAACGTTTCAGCTGCTTCACAGAGGAACATCTGAAATGTTTATGTTTCTCATTAAAACACGACCTTTGACCCCGTCCCTGAACTCACTGCATCTGCTGGATCAGCAGCTCCTCCTGGTTCAGGTACTTGAGCCTCTCCTCCTCCACCAGGAGGCGCTGTCTCTGCAGCGGGTCCTCCTGGGGCCGCATGGCGTCCAGCATCATGAGGCTCAGCTCCGACTCCGTCTGCCGCAGCAGGGACAGAACCGAGTCCTGGTTCTCCAGCTGGGGACGAACACAGACGTTCACACAGGAGTTGAAAACTAAAACTGCAGATCTGAATGTTTTTACTTTATTTTCTCAACTGGGATCAACTCATGAAGGTTTGAGGAACATTCAGGAAACTTCGGCTCCTCAGAGGTTTTTCTGTTTTCACTTTTTAGGATTTTATATAAAAAAACACAGCTTTTTACTGAAGCTCAGTTCACATTAAACGTCTTTTTTAATGAGATTGTCTCAGTGAAAGCAGATTCAATTCATACATTTGTCTCATTTCCACAACAACAGGTGGAAAATATAAAAATATAATTTCTGTCACGTCAGCAGTTTATTATCGCCCGCTGTCGAAAGGCTAAATGTTTGTCTGTGGATACAAAACGTCTTTCACGACTGTAATTACTGAACTTGCTGAGAATCATTCTTTTCCTCAGAGCTTCAACAGATCGCACGTTCGTTTCAGGTGTAGTGGAACACCTTGTTTCTCTGAAACTGTCCGTGAGACACCTTTTCTTGGAAAACCTTCAAGGGAAGAGTGAACACTGTTTGTCCCATTAATTTGAATCACAGTACACAAATTAAATCACCAAGAGACTTTAATTTGTTCTAATTCAAATATATCAAAAGAATAACCTTGTGTTTATTGTATGATCATTGTTACTGTTCGATATTTTGATAATCAAAGACTCTGTCTAAAGCCAAGGACAAGTCAACGTGTACTTCTCAGTGTTTGTTTAAAGTGTTATAGACAGTTTAATCAGTTTAAATCATAAAGCTGGCGTTTGTCTTGTCTTCCCTTCTAAACACTTTAAACAACTTTCTCTCCTTGACTTATAATAATGACCCCGCCTAATCTCCTCCTATTTCCTGGTTGCTAACCAATAAGGAAGGAGTGAGTCACAGTAAGTCAAGCTCTCTATAAAAGCTCTAACTTCCTCAAACTTTCAGTTCTGCTGGAGAGTGAGATGAAATGAAACTTTCTCCTAAGCTGTTGGACGTTTGGTCATGCGCCAAAGACCTCGTTCCTCAGCAAGGGTTTACAGCACGCTCGCTGCAAAACCCACCCGAGCTTCAAAGCTCCAAAGCTTTTAATGAAAATTCCTTTTGAGGAATATTTTATTTTGAAAACAAACCAGGAACTGCCACTACTTCTGCCGATTAAAGCGAACATCAGGAGACGCTGAAAAGTAAACACGGAGACCGGTTTGGACATAACTGGACCGACGAACCTTTTACGTCTAAAGCGGGTGTATTCTCTTTACCGGAGCTAGGGATCAACCGTCTTTGCAAGGTAAAGAGCTGTTTGATGTTTTACTAAGCGGACCTGGGTTCAGCTGACATTGTACGGAGGACGTGTCATTTCTGGTTGAAACTCACTTTACGATAAATCCCCCTCTCTCTTTCCTCCTTTCTCTTAAAACCTCTCTTGCCAGTAAACTAAGGCCCTGTTTACACGGACACTGTGGGGGGAAACGGAGGTTTTGGGTATGTTAATTAGATGAAAAGTTTTACGTTTGGATGGGCGAATTCAAGTGTTTACATGGATCCGCTCGAATCTCCCCCCTCCCTCATGAATCCACTGTAGTTACCATGCCGGGCCATTAGATGGCGCTGTGAATGTTTGAACCTTCACTGTTGTGCATGCGTGCTACCTCGTCTGTTTTCCTCTGGGGCTAAAAAGTTCAGCTAACTACAAGTTGTTGTCAACAAGTTAACAACAAGTTAAAGCTGGAATTTGGATAAGAGTCGACAGATTTGACACCAAGTGGGACCCGCTTCATCTAACAAGCTGCACACCAGTTGCTGAGCGGACCTGAACCGAGTGACGATGTCGGACTTTAGTCCGTGAGAATCAGCTGATTTACAGCAGCGCTACAAGGTAAACAATGTTCTTAATAATGTTTCCTTGTGTTTACTTCGATCACAGAACAACCAACTGAGGTTTTATTTTTATTTTTTTCCTGCGAGGTCGAAGCTGTCGTTCCACGAAGCGGACCGGTTCGGATGTGGGTCCAGTGTCCACCAGGATGAAAACAACAGAGTCCAGTTCATAACAGTTCGGTTAACGTGTTTTTAAAAGTGTTCAATTTAATTCTCAGTGTTTGTGATATACAGTTTGTGGTGTTGAATAAATAAATAAATTAAAAATCAACCTGGTGTCTTCATTTTCAACATGCAGCATGTTAGGCATGACGTAATGAGTCCAGATAGATTAATTTAGCTAAGATAAATTTATATATCTCCCACGCTAACATAAATACTGTTTATTATTGTTAAACTGTTAATATATAGTACATTTAGTATTGTAATGACGCCAACACTGCAGACGGAGTCCAGCCAAACGGGGTTTATTCAGAAACAGGGACGAGCTGCTATTACCGAGGCTGCAGCTCACGCCTCAAAAGAAAACGCGGTACACACGCGAGCGAACACACTGCTAGCTGCCTGCTAACAACAACACACTCCCGGGCTCTTCTTCTTCGTCTCCCTTTTCCCGGTCCCTCCTCCCTGCTCCTACCCCTCTCCTGCCCCCACGACCAATCCAACACATGAGGGCGGGGGTCAACAGAATCACAACAGCTCAACAGAACACAGTACATGTATAACTGAACAAATACACAGAAATACTTGGACCCAAAGCAGAACCAAACACAGGGTCGTTACAATATGTTATTGTGCAGCGTGACACGTGAAATGTCCGCCTGCCTCGTTCAATAAGCAGCGACATAAGAACTGGATCCAGCTGGCTCTCTTCCAACACAGATGCAGGTAATTCAGGTGTAGATTAATTAAATACATGTATGAGACTCAAAATATATTCCATCAGCTGTAGTTCAGAAAGTGGTGCTGTCCAGTCCACCGCCATTGTTAGAAATGCCGGCTGTCCGCGCGTGCGTGCTGCGCGCATGTGTTCAAACAAAAGCTCAGCAGGAGATGTTTACGTTATCAACGGGGGTCAGCGAAAAACCTCCACCCTGAGCGGTGGATCAGAAAACCATCGGATTCAAAGAGGGGGGGCCAGTGGACTCGTGTAAACGATGAGCAAAAACGCAGAGAGAAAGGAGCGGTTCCACTCAAAATATGCGCAGTGTAAACGGGGCCTAAGTTAAAAATGCCTTCAGATATAAGTTAATTACCATCTCATAACTTTATTCTTTGTTCCTAGAAATTACGGACACGTGATTTCATCTGTGCTGACGTTTAATTCATAGGAAATTGATCAATCAATCAAGTGTACATGTTATGATGTTAATTTTAATGATCTGTTAATAAATGACTGCATTTCCTGATGGGTCAACTATATTTAACGTTTCAGTGTCACTTACATCTCATCTGGTCACACAAGATATTTGTTTAATACGAAAAAGAAGAGAATCCGTGAATAATTAATTATAAGATTGTGTCAGGATAACACCTGCTCACATTCCTACATACTAGTGGACAGTACGTGTCTCCTACATTCTGGTGGCACCGTACCCCTGTCATACTACACAGGATTTAACCAACGAGAAAATATTGATCCTCATTAAAAGATGAACTTTAAACTCGGGTGAATTCATGCAAATAGTTTGTATTTTAAACTTTGTTGTGTTCTCTGGGAGAGACTCGAGTAGAACCGCTGCTCCTGCACATCGAGAGGAGTCTGTTGGTTCAGGCATCTTGTAAGAACCATGGACGCCTCCATAGGGAGGTGCATGTCTGACTGGGAGGAGGCCCAGAGGACGACCAGGACACCCTGGAGAGACCATGTCTCTCAGCTGGTCTGGGAACAGCTCGAGTCCTCCAGAGGAGCTGGAGGAGGTACAGAGACATCTGGACCTTCCTGCTCCAGCTGCTGCACCTGCGACCCGACTCAAGCGGATCAGAACGGTTGAATGAAGCTTTAGTTCACGATGCTGTTCTGTTTTGTAATAAACAATGTTTTTATGCAGAATTGTTACATTTAAAGGCGATTTAGATTAAGGTTATTTACTGAAGACAGAAGTTCTGCTCACCTGAATGTTGCGCAGCTGCGACAGCTGTTTGCGCAGCGCGTTGGTGTTCTGCTGCAGGTTCTGCAGGTGGAGCTGCATCTGCAGGCGGGACACGGTGACGGGCTGGTTGGAGCTGGAGGACGGAGGCGGCATCAGGGCCAGAGGAGCCGACGGAGTCAGAGCTGCTCCCCGAGGAGACACAGGTCAGGTTAGAGAATGATGCTTTAGGATTCACTGTCAGAGCTGACAGAAACTGATGTTTGAGTCCAGCTCCTTTCAGCTCTGAAGGTCAGGAGGGGACATCACAGCAGACAGGACGATCAACATCATGAGACAAACGGGTCATGACAAACAGAACCTCCAGAGACCCCATCAGAACACAGTCCCAGGACAGTGGATGAGTGCTTCCAGGTCAGATCATCCTCTGAGATGACCATGAGCTCAACAGGAACCAGGATGTGGGGTCATGCAGAACAAGACGGGGGGACGCAGACGACCAACCAGGAACTGAGTTGCATCTGAAGGTTTGTCAGCTGAGGCTAAAGGAGCAACACACGGAGGTCCTGGACCTCCAGAAAAAACATCTGAACCTCTGAGGCACCGAGTCAAAATAAAGACGAGGAACTTGGATCCAACGTTTGAGTCTGATGAAGATCTGTGAGCGCGCTGAGCAGGAAGGTTTACTCAGCTGATGCAAACATCTGAGCCAAGAATTTATTTTTTATTTTGTGGGGAGGAAAGACCAACAGTCAGCGCCAACTCTGCCAAAACCATAAATATAATAAATTACTTCAACAGAAACATCGTTTTTACCATCCATCCATCCATTTTCTTCCGCTTATCCGGGGTCGGGTCGCGGGGGTAGCAGCCTAAGTAGTTTTTCCACTCAGAGCAAAACAACTCAATACTTTTTACTTTTACTCAAATCTTTTGATTTTATTTGTAAAGTCTACAATGTGGAAACGTTACATTTTAAATGATTTTTACATTAATCAGAACTTGTCGAGGTGTGTTGTCAGAAACCAGGAGAGCCTACTTGAAAATGTTTGAACAAATTAAAAACTAAAATCTTTTTTTTGTCTTCAGAACTTGTGGTTTCATCGCTTCTGATCAACAGCTAATCAAACTCAAACTGATCACAGAAGATTTGTCTCAAATGATCGCCCTCCATCCTCACCGCCTGTCTCAGTGAGCTTCCTACAATTTTCTCTAAAAGAGATAAAACAGAACTCATCCTTGTCTTTATCAAAAACACTTTCCAAAGCCGAACGTTTTCTCTTCCCACTGAACAACTCACTGCTTCCCCTCTCGCCTCAGGACGGGGTAAAAACCCTACAACACAATTTATATCTTATCTGGCTGCACTCTGTTCACATACAGTGAGGAAAATAAGTATTTGAACACCCTGTGACTTTGCAAGTTCTCCCACTTAGAAATCATCGAGGCGTCTGAAATTTTCATCTTAGGTGCATGTCCACTGTGAGACATAATCTAAAAAAAAAAATGGAAATCACAATGTATGAATTTTAATAATTTATTTGTGTGTTACTGCTGTAAATAAGTATTTGAACACCTGCAAATCTGCAACAGTTCTGGCCCTCAAAGACCTGTTAGTCCGCCTCTAAAAAGTCCAACTCCACTCCACTTATTCTAAATTAGAAGCACCTGTTTGAGGTGGTTAGCTGCATAAAGACACCTGTCCACCCACACAATCAGTAAGACTCCAACTACTAACATGGCTAAGACCAAAGAGCTGTCCAAAGACACCAGAGACAACATTGTAGACCTCCACAAGGCAATTGCCAAGCAGCTTGGTGAAAAAAGATCAACTGTTGGAGCAATAATTAGAAAATGGAAGAAGCTAAACATGACTGTCAGTCTCCCTTGGACTGGGGCTCCATGCAGGATCTCACCTCGTGGTGCATCAATGATCCTAAGAAAGTTGAGGAACCAGCCCAGAACTACACAGAAGGAGCTGGTCAATGATTTGAAGAGAGCTGGCACCACTGTTTCCATGGTTACTGTGGATAATACACTAAGACGTCATAGTTTAAAATGATGCATGGTACTGATGGTCCCCCTGCTTAAATCAGCACACGTCCAGGCCCGTCTTACATTTTTCCATGACCATTTGGATGATCCAGAGGAGTCATGGGAGAAAGTTCTGTGGTCAGATGAGACCAAATATAACTTTTTTGGTCTTAATTCACTCCATGTTTGGAGGACGAAGAATGATGAGTACCATCCCAAAAACACCATCCCTACTGTGAAGCATGGGGGTGGAAGCATCATGCTGTGGGGTGTTTTTCTGTACATGGGACAGGACGACTGCACTGTATTAAGGAGAGGATGACCGGGGCAATGTATTGTGAGATTTTGGGAACAACCTCCTTCCCTCAGTTAGAGCATTGAAGATGGGTCGTGGCTGGGTCTTCCAACATGACAATGACCTGAAGCACACAGCCAGGAGAACCAAGGAGTGGCTCAGTAAGAAGCAGATCAAGGTTCTGGAGTGGCCTAGTCAGTCTCCAGAACTAAACCATATAGAAAATTGTTGGAGGGAGCTCAAACTCCGTGTTTCTCAGTGACAGCCCAGAAACCTGAATGATCTAGAGAAGATCTGTGTGGAGGAATGGTCCAAAATCCTGCTGCTGCTGCTGCAGTGTGTGCAGTAACACACAAATAAATTATTTAAAAATCATACATTGTGATTTCTGGATTTTTTAAAAAGTTTACAGTATGTCTCTCACAGTGGACATGCACCTAAGATGAAACTTTCAGACCCCTCCATGATTTCTAAGTGGGAGAACTTGCAAAGTTGCAGGGTGTTCAAATACTTATTTTCCTCACTGTAACTTCAACATTTCCATTCTTTTTTCCACCATATTTTCTGGTGTGCCCCAAGGCTCTATACTTGGGTCCCCTCTCCTTTGTTATTTACCTTCTTCATCTAGTTCATATTTTCTGTGAATTTGGTATCCTTTTCACTGTTGCACAGACTCCCAGTTCTATATGTCTAGAAGAACTAACTCTACCCTCTCGCCCTCCATCCTCACTGATGGTTTCGGTGAGCTTCCTGCAATTTTCTCCAACAGTGATGATAGAACTCAGACTTGTTTGTACCAAAAACTCATTCCAAAGTTGAAAATTTTCTCCTCCCACTGAACAACTCACGGCTCCACCCACTCCACTCCATCATAACATTAACTGTCTCTGTCCTTCTCTCACCTCTTACTCCACTGACATTCTTGTCCACAGGTCATGACGTCTCAGAACAATCTTTTTGGCTTCCTCAATAAATCCGTTCACAAGCTACATAGATGGTTCTGAACTCAGCTGCCCGTGTCACCTAAACCCTCTCCTATAATCACATCCCTCTCGTCCTGCTGCAGCTTCACTGGCTCCCAGTTAAATGACATGTCTCATCCCCTCCTGCCCCCCAGGTCAGCCCCCACTCTCTGGTGTATGAACTACAAAACATCACCTCTCTCTCAGTGTTGAAAACTGGTCTGAGAACCATCTCTTTCAATCAGCCCATCCCCCAGGTGCACTTTTTATTTTAATGTTTGACTTTTTTGTATTTTTAACTCGTGCTGTTACCTTTTTCTCTCTGTATGATGTTTTAACCGTACAGTATCTTTGAGTGTCCTGACAGGTGCTTCTTAAATAAAATGTATTAACTGAATCAATGCAACTCGATGAATCTGAACTCCAAATACAAAGGAGAGATGAAGAGCAGCTGTTAGAAAGGTTTCCTTAATAACTCGGAAACGTTAGTTTGGAAGTGAAGAAACATCAATAATGAAGGACGGGGGGTGGGGTGGGGAGGGGGGTCAGACAGGAACACAAACTGTAGCTACCTTTCTTTTTTTTAGTTTGTCCAGCTAAAACAAGAAGCACGAGCAGAAGAGTTACAGAGCAGCAGGAACGACACGAAGCAGCAGCTTGAAACGTCACGGTTAAACGTTACGCAGTTAAAATAAATAAAATCACAGCCGGTCTGATGGAAAGACGACTTCCTAAGAGCAGCGGGAGCAGAGACGAGCAGATCAAATGGTTTGAGTGGGAGGAACTTACGGTCGGTTCCTGAGCCGTCGCTCGCCGACTCCATCTTCTCCCTGCAGGAAGTAAACATTTAAATACTTCAATCCTTTAATTTGAAAATATTTTTAAACAATCAGTGATCCGGCAGGCGCTCAAAGATGTCTGAAAATGTCGACAAAAAAAAACTTTGAGATTCTGATGGTATGAGAACCGTGAGCAAAAACTATTTAAAACTTTAAAACAATTGTTACTTTTGTGGCCTACAGTAATTAATATCAGATAATGGTTATTTTATTACAGTATAATACAAGATTAAATATTGTAAGAGCTTTTATTTTAACACAAATAAAAAGACAATGAACAAGGAAACACATTGACAACATTTCCTGGAAAGATTTTAAAATAAACTTTGTCTCTTTTTATTTAGAACATAATTTTATGATAATATTTAAGATTGAGGCTGACATTTAAAACGTACTGAGTATGGAATTAAATTAAAGCATGCGCTAACAGTCAACAACTTATTTCTGTTCATTTATGTCTAATTCTAAGACAAATAAAGTAATAATCTGATGTTTATAATAATACCCTGACAGATGATATCATGTTAAATCTTGTAGATTGTTACAAACGTTTGTTTCAAAGGGAATCTTAAACATTCATCATTTTGTCAGATTTCACATCCAGCGAGATGGAGACATAAAGAAATACCTCTGATCAGGGGCAAACGTTAAAGTAAATCAAACTGGTTTTAAAAACTGTTTTTGTGAGATTTCCAGCTGTTTCAGTCGCAGCGTTGGAAACAGCCCCTTCACTTCCTTATATGGGGTGTGATGTCACGGTCATGTGAGACTGACACGTTTCCATTTCCTGACTGGCTCGTTTGAGGTTTATTTCTCTACTTCTTAAACACTTACTGTATTATTCTTATTATTATGTATTCAATGACAGTGATTCCCCACAAGAGCACCTGCTGGGACAGGTGTTCCTCAGGGAGACGACCCATGATGGTCTGGGTTATTATTCTGATCAATGTGAAAGCAGCAGAGTTTATCTTTTTTAGCGAGCTGCTCGACGCTCCAGGTGATGAACAAAACAACAAAACCTTTTGTCTCGGACCTTAGTGCCTCTGAGATTGTTTAAACTTTGTAAACCTTCAAACCATGGACCAGTCTGAAGCTTGCGTTAGGAAACAGATGTCAACATCTGTAACAGGAACTGAAAAGTGTTGGTGTTTCCTTACGGGCTTTCTGCTTGGGGCGCCCGGGTCAGAACTCTCTGCAGCAGCCCGGTCAGGCTGGCGATCTGCTTCTCCATGGCCTCCATTCGTTCCCTGGAGACCCACCAAGAACACAGAAAACACAAAACTAAGATTAATTAATCCAGATTAAACAGAACCAATACTGCAGAGGTTGTTTTTGTACAGATTTCATTCCAAACAAGCCATGACCTTTGACCTATAACCTGCTGACTGAGGCCTGCAGAGTGGAACACATTTCTCTGAGCACTGCACAGTCTGACCTTCAGGGTGAATCTGCTGGAAAGACTGTCCTAAATGTTTTCTATTTGTAAAATGTTTTTTTCTGTCTGTAGAACGATGGCCTCTTCAGTGACCTTTGACCCTTCGCAGACTGACGAGCAGCTGCTGCTTCTGTGAGGTCATTGCTGATGTCTTTCCACCTTGGTGTTATGTTTACACACAGCGGTAAGTGTCGGAGCAGGTCCCACAGACGATCACTGGACTGCGACGTTTGAGACCACACTGGCCCGGTGTGAGCCATGTGGACATATTTTATGGATAGTTTTAGAAAAATCTAAATATTTTCATGAAAAACTGAATTTAAGAAAAAATATTTGAAACGTTTATGAAGACATTTCTTTCTGTTGACTTTTTAGTTCCAGTTGACCTTGACATCATTAAGGCAGGTGTTTGTATTTATTTATTTGACTATTTGTGGTAATTTAATATGAATTTTTAGACAGTTTTTATTTAACCTGCACTTCACTGTAGTGCACGTGCAGCTCTTTGAGATATCGAGGAGTTTTAAAGCTTTTCTTCACGCCTGCACATCATCACCTACTTGTTTTATTTATTCTTGTGGAGAACACTTCAGAAATAAAAAAAGGAAGATCTGAAACAGTTTATTAATTGAATTATTTACTGTTGGACCGGGACATGTGGTCCCTGTGCGCGGGTCCAGATCCAGAAACTAGACCGGTTCTAGATGACCATGACGACACAAATTGGACGTGCTGAAAATTTTAAATGAATTGATCAGTCGGTCTTTGAGACTGAACCGTTTGAGCCTGGGGGGTCAGAACCTTTCATCTAAACATCTGATCAGCAGCTCCGGGCTGATCTGGACCTCTGAGATCCTGCAGAAGCTGCTGGACCGGGCCCGTTGATCAACTCACAGCTTTAACTCGTTGTTTTTAAACAAATGACGCCTCGGAAGAACCCGTTCTGTGTTTTTGTTCTCTTGAATCGTTTCAGGACCCGTAAAGTCCACATCAGTTTCATGAAGTTCTAGATTCTAAAAGTGGACTTTCTGTTTCAGGACTACCGTATTTCCGGAATATAGGTTGCGGCTTTTTATAATTTTTGCATGCCCTACGACCTATATTCAGGTGCGACCTATTTATGGCTTTTTATAAAATAAGCTGATTTGTAATCATTTATTAACAAAAATTAAACTGAGACACACTCTTACAATAATGTCAGCTAACAAATATATATTTTTAGGTGTTTATCCTGCTAAAATTATTCATTTATTAAAGAAAAGTTCAGCTCAGACACATATTTGCTATAATTTTTATCAAACAAATAATTGTTTTTAAGTGTTAATCTTCTTAAAAGCCTTGCTGTGCGCTCCTGTGGCAGACATTTGCAGCAGAGCTAAACACGGCCCACATTTTGACGTACGTGCGAGTACCAAAGGTGGGCGTCAGACCGCTAGGGAGCGCTAATGCGCTAATCCGCTTATAGCGGACCTAAACAATTTGTCAGCGTTACAGCGGATTGACTAACTTTTATAATTCATAAGCGGATTTGCGCTATTTTTATTTAAAATGCAGTACCGCTAATAACTAATTATCTATCAGTAAAAACGAAAAAACTTATTTACGAGCTCTTAAATCAACCGGACGACTGCTAACAGACCATATCCTGTCAGCGCCGGATGTGGTCCGTGACAAAAAAGCGTCCCCCTCAGTCTCTTGGCTAGAGAGAGCGCAGTTAGCAGCCAGTGTGTTACTCTGCAGCCTTATTGCTTGTTTTCGAAGAGTCAGACGAAGAGTTTTTAACATGGAGGGTGAACTTATGGATGTTTCTCAGCGGCCTACGCGACGCGTCAGCGCCTCATTTGCCCTCTTCAAAATGGCGGCGCCCACAGAAGCAAAGGACTTTCCAAGAAAACACGGTAAAAACAATTATTTCTTTGCTGAGAAAAAATATATTTCATAGCTGACGTTATAGCACAAGTTTTTCTGAGCTCGACAGTTTCACGAAATGGTCAAATCTGCTGGATTAAAAAAAGTAGTTCGCCATTAGCACGTTAGCTTATTAGCATTAGCGTCCGCTAGCGTTGCTAATACATAAGCACTTTTGAAATTGCGGACCTAAATAAATTAATAAGTGCTTTAGAAATAGCGGAACTAATTTTTGGATTAGCGCTGCCCAGCACTGCGTGCGACCTATATTCCAGAAAATACGATACGTGTCTTGCACCTGAAAGGCGTCCCACCTGGTCTCCGTCTCGTTTCCAAGCAGAGGCGACCCGAAGGCCCCGCCTCCTCCCCCGTCCCCTCCTCCCATCAGGCAGAGCTGCTCCGCAGTGAGACCGGGGCCTCGGGCCTTGGGGCTGTCCCCAAACACAGAGGAGGTCACCGAGTCCCGCCTCAGGCCCTGCCGCCCGGGGGAGCCCCGAGCGGGCAGGGTTCCCCCGTAAGAATCCCTCATGTCGGGGATCTTCTGGGGAGAGGAGGGGGGAGGCACCCTCAGCCCCATGGCCAACATGGAGGCAGCGTAGGCGTCGTTGTAGAGCGGTCCTCCGGGTCTGTAGAGAACGCCGCTCTCCAGCAGCTCGCCTTGTAGAGCAGCAGCCGTGTAGGAGGTGAGGGACCGCACCGACCCAGGACCCCCGCCTCCCCCCCGCCGGTACAGGGAGGCGTACGGGTCGGCTCTGGCCGTCAGGGGAGAGTGCGGACCTCCTGCGAGGCTCATGCGATGTGGGTCTGGGCCCAGAGCGTACGGGTCGGCGTAGATCCCCCCTCCCACACGGTCGTCCCCCCGCAGCAGCACCACGCTCCTGGAGCCCCCCAGCTCCTCGTCGGGCTTCACGTCCCGGCGCTCCAGGATGGCGCTGGAGGAGTTGCAGAAGGCCTGCGGGGCGTGGTGGGGCTGGTGGAGCTGCTGGTGGGGGGAGGGGTGGTGTGGCTGGGAGTGAGGGTGGGGCAGGGAGTGGGTGTGGTGGGGCGGCCCGGCGTAGGAGGAAGGTCTGCCGGCGCCGTAGAGCAGGCGGGCTCGGGCCGGGGAGCCCTGAGGAGGCGAAGCAGAGGAGGACGAGTGCTGGGAGGACATGGGGGGGTTACTGAGGCGTCGGGCGGGGGAGGAGTCCTGCTGCGCGTGAACCATCTCCCTCTGGAAGAAACAAAGAAAACAAGGAATCTGAGAACGTTTGGATCAGAAAATAAACATATACAGGTAGTCCCCGACTTACGAGCGAGTTCCGTACCTACGGGCCGTTCGTAAGTCGAGGACTACCTGTAATAATAATTAAATTAAATCTAATAATTAAACTTTAAACAACTGAAGATTCTTCAGTTTCTTATTTAAAATGTTGTTAAATTATCAGAAACAACAGTTTTAACTTGTGAGGTAAAAAAATTATCGAAGCAAATCGATTATTATAGATTTAAATCATTTATACTGGATTTATGAACAGTCACCAACATGAATAAACAAACAAATAAATAAATAAATGAGCTTGTGAGCAAGCCTTAAATCAGTAAATCTTGGTGTCTGGTTCACGTTTGGTGCTAAATGTATTGATCTCATTAATCAAACGTGCATTTTTGAAGTTTTAACTAAACTGTCAGCTCGTTTAGTTTTTTAATTAAATCATGTTTAGTGTAAACTGTTCCAGGTATTTATTTACTCGTATATTTGTTCACCTTCCAGGCAGTAAAACAAAAACACTGACGCTGCACCTCCAGGTGGTGAGAATGTCCATGTTAAATTAAAAAATAAAGAAAAATAGTTTGCCTTCATTTCAGGGGACGACTCTTAATTCCTTATTTTCTTGCTGTTCAGTTCAAATCAATTTTCTAACGTGTTTAACTTTAACTTGTTACTTCACAATTCAAAGAAACCTCATGCGACTCCATGGTTGTATGCAGGGAAGTGGGCGGGGCCTAAAGCCCTTCATCACCAGTGCACAGACTGGTTCCAAAACTCTGGACAGCTGTATGCTAACACGTCTATGTGCTAAAGTCTCCAGATGTTTTCTGTAATATTCAGTTCCTTCTGACTCATCAAGCCTTTCAGTTCTTCAGAACTTCAGGCAGATTCCTTCACTGCAGCTCAGTTTGTTATAACTTGATAACAGCAGCTGCTGCATATGAGAAAAGATAAACAACGTAAAAATCTTCTCAGGTCTAATTCCTAATTTTCATACATTGCCAATGTCAATTTATTTATAAAGCACATAAAAACAACAGAAGCTGACAAAAGTAATTTACAGTTAAAAAAAAAAAAAGTAAAAAAAGTGCCACTGAAACATAATAAAATTAACAATAACACACAATAACAATAAAACCAGCTCAAAATTTGTTCTCAGACTCTGCGTGGATCATGACCATATTAACACTAAACACAGGATTTTATTACCTTTAAACTGTTACTTTGCTTTAGCTTTAAACTTTTTCAGTGCTTTTAAAGCAATCCTACAAACAAACCGTGTTGCCAGACGCTCTTAAAAAATCCTGTTCACGGTTAAATCAATGACGCCTCTAACTTTCTTCTTAGTGATGGACAGAAAAGACTGAACTGCCTCTTTAAACTTATTGATCATCTGAGCATAAAGGATTCGTCTTTGGGCTCCGGTGTCACAGGAAGGAAACAAAGCCGAGCGGCCGGCTGAATGGGACGGGACGAATGGGACGAGTGGGACACAAAGGAAGACGACACCGTAATCGCTCGAGATGCACAAACACGTCTTCAAATTGAAAAGCCGATATTTCCACACAAAAGCCCGGAGGACTCCGGCAACGACGCCCGGTGGACAGTCTGGCTGCACCCGCCAGAGCCGTGATCTTCTGTCTCGTCTCTTAGCAACAGCCTCGACGGCGGGTTGTGACCACACCGAGGACTCGAGGGCCTTTGATTCCCCCTGAAGTCTGGAGGCGTCTGCGTCCCTGAAGTCTGGAGGAGTCTGCGTCCCTGAAGTCTGGAGGCGTCTGCGTCCCTGAAGTCTGGAGGCGTCTGCGTCCCTGAAGTCTGGAGGCGTCTGCGTCCCTGAAGTCTGGAGGCGTCTGCGTCCCTGAAGTCTGGAGGCGTCTGCGTCCCTGAAGTCTGGAGGCGTCTGCGTCCCTGAAGTCTGGAGGCGTCTGCGTCCCTGAAGTCTGGAGGCGTCTGCGTCCCTGAAGTCTGGAGGCGTCTGCGTCCCTGAAGTCTGGAGGCGTCTGCGTCCCTGAAGTCTGGAGGCGTCTGCGTCCCTGAAGTCTGGAGGCGTCTGCGTCCCTGAAGTCTGGAGGCGTCTGCGTCCCTGAAGTCTGGAGGCGTCTGCGTCCCTGAAGTCTGGAGGCGTCTGCGTCCCTGAAGTCTGGAGGCGTCTGCGTCCCTGAAGTCTGGAGGCGTCTGCGTCCCTGAAGTCTGGAGGCGTCTGCGTCCCTGAAGTCTGGAGGCGTCTGCGTCCCTGAAGTCTGGAGGCGTCTGCGTCCCTGAAGTCTGGAGGCGTCTGCGTCCCTGAAGTCTGGAGGCGTCTGCGTCCCTGAAGTCTGGAGGCGTCTGCGTCCCTGAAGTCTGGAGGCGTCTGCGTCCCTGAAGTCTGGAGGCGTCTGCGTCCCTGAAGTCTGGAGGCGTCTGCGTCCCTGAAGTCTGGAGGCGTCTGCGTCCCTGAAGTCTGGAGGCGTCTGCGTCCCTGAAGTCTGGAGGCGTCTGCGTCCCTGAAGTCTGGAGGCGTCTGCGTCCCTGAAGTCTGGAGGCGTCTGCGTCCCTGAAGTCTGGAGGCGTCTGCGTCCCTGAAGTCTGGAGGCGTCTGCGTCCCTGAAGTCTGGAGGCGTCTGCGTCCCTGAAGTCTGGAGGCGTCTGCGTCCCTGAAGTCTGGAGGCGTCTGCGTCCCTGAAGTCTGGAGGCGTCTGCGTCCCTGAAGTCTGGAGGCGTCTGCGTCCCTGAAGTCTGGAGGCGTCTGCGTCCCTGAAGTCTGGAGGCGTCTGCGTCCCTGAAGTCTGGAGGCGTCTGCGTCCCTGAAGTCTGGAGGCGTCTGCGTCCCTGAAGTCTGGAGGCGTCTGCGTCCCTGAAGTCTGGAGGCGTCTGCGTCCCTGAAGTCTGGAGGCGTCTGCGTCCCTGAAGTCTGGAGGCGTCTGCGTCCCTGAAGTCTGGAGGCGTCTGCGTCCCTGAAGTCTGGAGGCGTCTGCGTCCCTGAAGTCTGGAGGCGTCTGCGTCCCTGAAGTCTGGAGGCGTCTGCGTCCCTGAAGTCTGGAGGCGTCTGCGTCCCTGAAGTCTGGAGGCGTCTGCGTCCCTGAAGTCTGGAGGCGTCTGCGTCCCTGAAGTCTGGAGGCGTCTGCGTCCCTGAAGTCTGGAGGCGTCTGCGTCCCTGAAGTCTGGAGGCGTCTGCGTCCCTGAAGTCTGGAGGCGTCTGCGTCCCTGAAGTCTGGAGGCGTCTGCGTCCCTGAAGTCTGGAGGCGTCTGCGTCCCTGAAGTCTGGAGGCGTCTGCGTCCCTGAAGTCTGGAGGCGTCTGCGTCCCTGAAGTCTGGAGGCGTCTGCGTCCCTGAAGTCTGGAGGCGTCTGCGTCCCTGAAGTCTGGAGGCGTCTGCGTCCCTGAAGTCTGGAGGCGTCTGCGTCCCTGAAGTCTGGAGGCGTCTGCGTCCCTGAAGTCTGGAGGCGTCTGCGTCCCTGAAGTCTGGAGGCGTCTGCGTCCCTGAAGTCTGGAGGCGTCTGCGTCCCTGAAGTCTGGAGGCGTCTGCGTCCCTGAAGTCTGGAGGCGTCTGCGTCCCTGAAGTCTGGAGGCGTCTGCGTCCCTGAAGTCTGGAGGCGTCTGCGTCCCTGAAGTCTGGAGGCGTCTGCGTCCCTGAAGTCTGGAGGCGTCTGCGTCCCTGAAGTCTGGAGGCGTCTGCGTCCCTGAAGTCTGGAGGCGTCTGCGTCCCTGAAGTCTGGAGGCGTCTGCGTCCCTGAAGTCTGGAGGCGTCTGCGTCCCTGAAGTCTGGAGGCGTCTGCGTCCCTGAAGTCTGGAGGCGTCTGCGTCCCTGAAGTCTGGAGGCGTCTGCGTCCCTGAAGTCTGGAGGCGTCTGCGTCCCTGAAGTCTGGAGGCGTCTGCGTCCCTGAAGTCTGGAGGCGTCTGCGTCCCTGAAGTCTGGAGGCGTCTGCGTCCCTGAAGTCTGGAGGCGTCTGCGTCCCTGAAGTCTGGAGGCGTCTGCGTCCCTGAAGTCTGGAGGCGTCTGCGTCCCTGAAGTCTGGAGGCGTCTGCGTCCCTGAAGTCTGGAGGCGTCTGCGTCCCTGAAGTCTGGAGGCGTCTGCGTCCCTGAAGTCTGGAGGCGTCTGCGTCCCTGAAGTCTGGAGGCGTCTGCGTCCCTGAAGTCTGGAGGCGTCTGCGTCCCTGAAGTCTGGAGGCGTCTGCGTCCCTGAAGTCTGGAGGCGTCTGCGTCCCTGAAGTCTGGAGGCGTCTGCGTCCCTGAAGTCTGGAGGCGTCTGCGTCCCTGAAGTCTGGAGGCGTCTGCGTCCCTGAAGTCTGGAGGCGTCTGCGTCCCTGAAGTCTGGAGGCGTCTGCGTCCCTGAAGTCTGGAGGCGTCTGCGTCCCTGAAGTCTGGAGGCGTCTGCGTCCCTGAAGTCTGGAGGCGTCTGCGTCCCTGAAGTCTGGAGGCGTCTGCGTCCCTGAAGTCTGGAGGCGTCTGCGTCCCTGAAGTCTGGAGGCGTCTGCGTCCCTGAAGTCTGGAGGCGTCTGCGTCCCTGAAGTCTGGAGGCGTCTGCGTCCCTGAAGTCTGGAGGCGTCTGCGTCCCTGAAGTCTGGAGGCGTCTGCGACCCTGAAGTTCGCCCCACGCTGCCGTTTAATCCAGGACGTTCTCCCACTGGGGGGAGCTGCCAATCGGTCCGATTCCCCACCGGCGCCGGCCCTGCAGGCTCGGGCCCAGACCGGACTCAGGGGTCTCGTCATGCTTCTGTGGTCCACAATCAGAGAACAATCTGAGCTGTGCTGGCAGGAGTTCAACAACAGCAAGAAAACAACCCACCAATCCACACGTGCACGTCCTCACCTAAACAACCCACCAATCCACACGTGCACATCCTCACCTAAACAACCCACCAATCCACACGTGCACGTCCTCACCTAAACAACCCACCAATCCACACGTGCACATCCTCAACTTGACAACCCACCAATCCACACGTGCACGTCCTAAACTTGACAACCCACCAATCCACACGTGCACGTCCTCAACTTGACAACCCACCAATCCACACGTGCACGTCCTCACCTAAACAACCCACCAATCCACACGTGCACGTCCTCACCTTGACAACCGAGCGACTTTACTCACACATAAAACCTGAGCTGAGGCTGCTCGGTCAATAAAGGCCGTAAAACGCTCCGAAGGTTTCAGAGCTGCAGACGGAGCGGGTCCTGTGAGAGCAGCTGACCTCTGAAACGCCGGCGGGTCACAGCAGACCCGGCCCGTCAGCAGCCAGAACCCCATCACATGACGACGGCCGGGGACAGAAACGCCGAACGTTTAAAAACAAAAATATTTAACGAGCATCCTCCGAGTCACATATCTGCTGCAGAATCTGTGTCAACCTGCGACACATTCATCTAGTTATGACTGTACACAAGTTTGTTTAGCTTCAGCTCCAATCATCTTTAACTATAATCAAACCTGCGACACATTTTTTCTTCCTGCAGCAGAAACTGCTCTGCAGCGATGAAACACAACTATTTTATCTGTAACGCCACAGAGCAACCTTTATCTCCTGTAAGTTACGTGCTGCACATTTAACCTCAGTTTACTAAAGATATTTACAATTATAATTAAATTAACCATAAAAGATGATGTTTACAAATACAGTAGTCCATCGTTTATCACGGTGGATCTGTACCATGAACACCCACGATAAGTGAAAAACCACCAGGTAGGAATAGTAGTACAAGTAATAATAATAATAAATTCAATTTATACCGCACTTTTCATTAATAAAAATCTCAAAGTGCTGAATGGGCCGAGTGGGACACAAAGGAAGACGACACCGCGTAAGTAGTAGTTCATTTTAGTAATATA
>JBBPBX010006441.1:30925-58395 GCA_038048925.1 Garcialebias charrua | reverse complement strand
TTTTATACATGACTTGTAAAATACTATGTTCAACCAAATCATAAAATTTTAATAATTTAAACTGATGAAATATTTGTTGGGTGACCATAGCACTTCCTACTAATAATTCTTGTAGCTCTTTAAAAACAAAACAAAAAAAAAACAGGGTTTGTAATAGTTTTACATGCTTTTCCCCAAACTTCAATACAACAGATTAAATATGGAACAATTATTACATTATTCAATATATTCAAAACTTTGTCATTCAAAAACTATTTTACTTTATACAGTAATGCAATTGATTGTTATTTTTATTCTTAAGTAATTTCCATGAGATTTCTATGTCAGCTTCTTATAAATAACAACACCCAAAAGTTTTATTTAATTAACTATGAATTTCAATGCTGTAAATTTTAAAGATGTTTAAAGTTAAAACTATTAATATTGACACAGTTGAGAATTTTATGGCAAGAAAGTTCATGCTCAATAATCCACGTACCAAATCCAATAATTTTCAGTCGGGTCATCTGGACAGTTTCTTTTTATAGAAATTGGATGGAGGATGGAGGGTGAAACGTTTCTATAAAAAAGAAAGTGTCCAGATGACCCGACTGAGAATTATTGGGTTGAGAAGTTTATGTTTATTTGATGGTGATTTCCATCTTTTTGGAGGCTAAATACAAATACAAGGAGAACATTAATTTATTTGTATAGTTTATAGTTTTTTTTTAGGCTTTTATATTGTTTATATCGATATCGAATTATATCGATATCGACCGAAATTAAGAACTATATCGTGATAAAAATTTTGGCCATATCGTCCAGCCCTAGGCTAAGTGCTTGGTGACTGTACAGTACTGTACATTTATTTATTCATTATTAAAATATATATATATATATATTTTTTTTTTTATGAGATGCATATTCGTAAGTTCGAAACGTCGTAAGTCGAGGACTAGCTGTATATACTTCAGGAGTGCAGAACAGTTGATTGATTTTTATTTTATTTCTTTTTGACTAAGCCAGACAACCTTTTTAAAACTGATTGGGTCAAATCAATGACTTCTGTACAAAACAGGTTAAATTGTGTCATCTGGACATTTTCTCTTTGTGAGAAACGTTTCGTCCTTCATACGAAAGACTTGGTCAGTCTGAGGCCTGCCAACCCAGGTCTGTCCTATAAATAGCACCTTGGTGTGTTTAAAGCCAGCTTGTTGTAGAATTCCCAGAAACTGGCTTTACACATTTAAAACATACTTCTGTATTATATATTTTAATAGAGGAACAGAAATGAAGCCTTTTACATTTTACATGAAGATAATCTGAGCACACAAGTCGCAGTGGAATACAGTGTAACTTTTGACAAATGGTGCCGGGAGAATATGCTCCGCTCTTCATGATATTTACATATGTGGATATTTACATATTTGTATATTTACATATTTGTATATTTACATATGTGATATTTACATATGAATGGCAAATGATACACACACTGTATTATGGGAAATGTGGCAGACTATTTAGCTTAAGAAGTGTCAGCGTTTTCTCTCGGGGGGGGGGGGTCTGTTCCAGTTTGTGATTTCAGCAAAGCATGAGTCAAATCATAAATCTGGCAAGACAAGAGTGGAGAGATGAAGAAGACTTCCACTGAGAGCTGCACGCAGACAGAAGTTCTTCAGACTCTGCTCATCACTGTGGACATCTGAAGCAAGAGCTGAGAACAATTACAGGAGAAGAAAAGACTAAAACACGTCCCCCACTGTGGAAATGTTCTGCCGTACGGTTCACTGTGGAAATGTTCTGCCGTACGGTTCACTGTGGAAATGTTCTGCCGTACGGTTCACTGTGGAAATGTTCTGCCGTACGGTTCACTGTGGAAATGTTCTGCCGTACGGTTCACTGTGGAAATGTTCTGCCGTACGGTTCACTGTGGAAATGTTCTGCCGTACGGTTCACTGTGGAAATGTTCTGCCGTACGGTTCACTGTGGAAATGTTCTGCCGTACGGTTCACTGTGGAAATGTTCTGCCGTACGGTTCACTGTGGAAATGTTCTGCCGTACGGTTCACTGTGGAAATGTTCTGCCGTACGGTTCACTGTGGAAATGTTCTGCCGTACGGTTCACTGTGGAAATGTTCTGCCGTACGGTTCACTGTGGAAATGTTCTGCCGTACGGTTCACTGTGGAAATGTTCTGCCGTACGGTTCACTGTGGAAATGTTCTGCCGTACGGTTCACTGTGGAAATGTTCTGCCGTACGGTTCACTGTGGAAATGTTCTGCCGTACGGTTCACTGTGGAAATGTTCTGCCGTACGGTTCACTGTGGAAATGTTCTGCCGTACGGTTCACTGTGGAAATGTTCTGCCGTACGGTTCACTGTGGAAATGTTCTGCCGTACGGTTCACTGTGGAAATGTTCTGCCGTACGGTTCACTGTGGAAATGTTCTGCCGTACGGTTCACTGTGGAAATGTTCTGCCGTACGGTTCACTGTGGAAATGTTCTGCCGTACGGTTCACTGTGGAAATGTTCTGCCGTACGGTTCACTGTGGAAATGTTCTACCGTACGGTTCACTGTGGAAATGTTCTGCCGTACGGTTCACTGTGGAAATGTTCTGCCGTACGGTTCACTGTGGAAATGTTCTGCCGTACGGTTCACTGTGGAAATGTTCTGCCGTACGGTTCACTGTGGAAATGTTCTGCCGTACGGTTCACTGTGGAAATGTTCTGCCGTACGGTTCACTGTGGAAATGTTCTGCCGTACGGTTCACTGTGGAAATGTTCTGCCGTACGGTTCACTGTGGAAATGTTCTGCCGTACGGTTCACTGTGGAAATGTTCTGCCGTACGGTTCACTGTGGAAATGTTCTGCCGTACGGTTCACTGTGGAAATGTTCTGCCGTACGGTTCACTGTGGAAATGTTCTGCCGTACGGTTCACTGTGGAAATGTTCTGCCGTACGGTTCACTGTGGAAATGTTCTGCCGTACGGTTCACTGTGGAAATGTTCTGCCGTACGGTTCACTGTGGAAATGTTCTGCCGTACGGTTCACTGTGGAAATGTTCTGCCGTACGGTTCACTGTGGAAATGTTCTGCCGTACGGTTCACTGTGGAAATGTTCTGCCGTACGGTTCACTGTGGAAATGTTCTGCCGTACGGTTCACTGTGGAAATGTTCTGCCGTACGGTTCACTGTGGAAATGTTCTGCCGTACGGTTCACTGTGGAAATGTTCTGCCGTACGGTTCACTGTGGAAATGTTCTGCCGTACGGTTCACTGTGGAAATGTTCTGCCGTACGGTTTATGAGCTGCAGAGGATCACCAGGCTCTGACCGTAAACGTCAGGAAGAGGCAGAAGCTTCACCTGGAGCACAAAGATGAACCACTTCTTTCAGAACTTCAACACTAACAACCTCCACCAGAGTCTTCATCAAATGTCACGAACAATTCAAAGTCAAATTAGAGTCAAATAAAGTTTCAGGACTGTTTTTCTAATGAACATAAATTAATTCAGCTCTTTTCTCGTTTCCTTCTCACAGTCTGGCAGACGGCAGTGAATATTTGTTCCAGTGTAAAGACGACGTAAGTTGTTTTTTTTTGCACACCTTCTGTAGAATGTGGTGTTTGCATATTTTCTGTCTGCTGCATGGAGTTGGCTCAAAGATGGAGCCGGTCGCTGCTGACCTGCTCTAAAGGTCACCGAGGTCAAACAATAACGTAAGAAATCAAATCGGTGCTTTAAACTACCTCTTGTGTTGGTTAACCAGTTGTCCCTCGTCACTTCCTGGTTTGTTTATCACGGTTTTTCAAAATAAGAGTGGACATGACACACAATTGGCACGTTTTTCACACAAGTCCTAAAAGTAGCTAAAGAGAACCAGTTAAACTAATGAGACTGAAGTGTTGTACAGGTAGTCCCCGACTTACGAGCGAGTTCCGTCACTAGGGGGCGCTCGTAAGTCGGGGACTACCTGTACACCGTGGAGAACTTTGATCCAGTCCTCCGTACAGAACATCTTCGACTCTGGATGTTGGTGGTTTCCTCACATTAACTGCTGCTTCAGGTCCTTCCACAACATCTGGATTGGATGAAGGTCAGGACTTGGACTTGGCCGTTCCAAACATGAACTTTATTCTTCTGGAACCGTTCTTTGGTAGAACCACTGCTGGGGGTCATTGTGTCGCTGCATGACCCACCTTCTCCTGAGATTCACTTCATGGACAGATGTTCTGACATGTTCCTTCACAATTCTCTGATATCATTCACAATTCATTGTTCCATCAATAATAGCAAGAAATCCTGACACAGATGCAGCAGAACAGGCCCAAACCATGATACTACCACCACCATGTTCCACAGATGGGAAAAGGTTCTTCTGCAGGAATGCTGTTGTCCTTTCTCCAAACATCACTTTTCATTTAAACCAAGAAGTTCTACTTTGGTCTCATCGTCCACAGAACGTCTTCTGGCTCGTCCACGTGATCTTTATCAAACTGCAGACGAGCAGCCATGTTGTTTTTGGAGAGCAGGGGCTTCTCCTTCCAGCCTGCCATGACACCATTGTTGTCCAGAGTTCTCCTGATGGTGGACGCATGCCTTCAGGTGTTAGAAGTTACCCTGGAGTCCTTTGTGACCTCGCCCACTCTTCCACATCTGGAGTGACCTCTGTTGGTCCACCACTCCTGGGGAGGGAACAGTGTTCTTGAATTTCCTCCATTTGTACACATCCTTGTAAAAGAGATGAATAATGTTGATGGACTTGTTCCTGGTCAAATAAAGGGTTAAATAAACACCACGTGTCTGACTGTGGACTGGTGGAGTCCAAACTCTTTCCAGATGTTTTGTAACCTTCTCCAGCTGTTTCTCTGAGCTCCTCAGAAACCTCCTTTGTTCCACCAACATGTTGTGAAGAGCAGACGCTGATGGATCCTGATCTTTAGATCAAACAAGGTGATCACTCACACCTGATCATCATCCACTGATTGAAAACACCTGGCTCTAACTTCACCTTCAGATTAATGAGGATCCAGATGTTCACAGACTTTCACCAGTAAAATGTAACTCTGGATCATTGTCGTCAGTAAATAAATGAGCCAGTCTGTTTAACTGGTTCTTCTTGTCATTTTGGGACTTGTGTGAAACTGATGATGTTCCAGGTCCGATCGATGCAGGAGTCTAGAAACTGATCAAGTTGCACAAACTTTCATGCACATCTGGACAGAGTTGGCACTCGTTAGTTCTTTACTACGAGACGAACTCGAGTCCGAGTCGAAACGTTCGTGTTTTGTGTTTGATTCCAGGACGAGCTGCAGCGCTGGAGTCAGGCCGTGGAGCAGGCCCTTCAGACAGCAGAGGAGGCACCGGGGCCCCCAGGGGCCAAAACCCACAGCCTGCCCGCCGCTGCGCCCCCTGAGCCCAGCTCTGCCAAGAAGGACAAGGAGAAGAAGTTCAATCGCTTTGCCAAGAAGAAGTGAAGTTGGAAGGCCGTCAGGAGGATGGAAGAGAGCAGATGTTTTTACCACTAGATGTTTTTTATATTATCGTAGGACAATAAATATAGAGTTTACGTGGAAACACACTGTTGCCTGTATTTAAGCCAGTTTTTGAAGGTCTTTTTTCCTCTTTGTGTTCTTTTAATAAATTCAAATATAAATTAAAGCACAGGAATGCTTCACACTCAACCAAAGAATGTTTGTAAAAGTTTGTTTTGTTCATCCAATAATTCTCAGTCGGGTCATCTGGACAGTTTCTTTTTCATACAAACGTTTCACCCTCCATCCGGAGGACTTCATCAGTCAGAGGAGATCCAGTAAACTGTTTCCCCACCAAGCAGTGAACACCTCAAGTGGACCAACCAGTTTGCTGGAGCCAAGATGGATTCTGGGACCGTCCTGTCCCTCGTCGACTCCTCCCAGGCAGACACAGTGGTTCAAGACAGATGGAGGGCGAAACGTTTCTATAAAAAACAAACCGTCCAGATGACCCGACTGAGAACTATTGGATTTGGTACCTGGATGATTGAGCATGAACTTTGTTGCCTTTGTTCTGTTCAGTTTCGTCCAGTGATCAGAAACCTCTAAGGAACAGTAGGCAGGACGTTTGGATCGATCTGCTGCACAAAGATGGTTGAACTGATTAATCCTGTGCTGCTGGAGTTGAGTTTGAAGCTTTGAACATGATGATCTGCAACCGAACCAGTGCAGATCCACTGTATCCTGAACGGATCTGTGGCAGCACTCAAGAACTTTAGATACATTCAACACTCGTGTATTGAACTAATTTCTCATCCAATAATAATTATACACTATAATGTAGATATGCATGAAGAATGTTTTACATTGGGTGATATGGTGCTATTGTGATCTAGAAACTAAGCGAGATAATTCACCCGCCTTATTTGTATTTGACTTGCGCTTGCAGCCACATGTGAAAAGCAAACTACAAGCATGAATAAATTGGGGCAATTTCATAAAAGGTGCTCAGAAATGTAGTTTTCCTGTGGAGAGAGCAAAAACTAAATGTACAAGTTGAACCAAAGTGACGTTGATTTCTAGCACAAGTCTGGGCTCTGAAGAGTAGAGCCCAAACGATGCAGGGCTGATATTTTAGGTCAATGTAGACGTTTGAGGACGTATCACTATGGTCCCATTATACGCTGATATAAGAACTTCTCATTTTCACCCCTAAAATGCTGGAACCATCTGTAATTGTACAAAGTATCCAGCAGAGGGCGCATGAAGACACTCAAGTCATGACTGTTCACTTAAGTCTAAGAGCTAGTACTTTTTTTCATTCAACCTTTATTTAGTCAGGTAAATCTTTTGAGCCTCATGGGCTCATTTACGAAAGTGACCTGCTAAAACTAAAGAACAATGAACAGCAGTGGTAGAATTTCCTTAAACAATAAACAATAGAAAACAAAAGAGAGAAAAAAAAGTTTTTTTTTTAACAAAGTATCAAAAAACTAGCAAAACATTATAACTAGTACTGTAGTTGGTGAGAGGGTTTTAAATGTAAATGTTGCTCCAGTCTCAGAGGTGAACATTACAACACATTTAAAGCTACCATGTAACTAGACTTATGCCTGTCTGGTCTCACCGGCTAACTTTTACTTGTTAGACAACCTGATACAAAAAGACTTGAGTCCAATTAGAGCCAACTGGAAGTTAAACTGGTTTTTGATTCTTGTATTTAAAACCTTTTTAGAGAACCCTGTCAGGACGAGGTGTGCTGTTTCATTAAGAGGATGGTATGTCATAACCAAGCTGAGGGAAGAAGGAGTCTGTAAATGTAACGACCTTTCAATAAGAAAACGGGTGAACACACACACACTTTGCCTTGTAATGTGGGTCCTGTCCCTGAACACGAGTGACTTCAAGAACAGAGATTTTACTGGACTGACCTGCACAGGGTTGGAGTCACGTCGTGGTTCAGTGTTGGTCACGTTCATCAGCAGCCGGGCTGTGATGCTCTCACACCTTCACACCTCAACTTCTGCTCCAAGTACAATATTACAGCAGGTTGACAGAAAACGTGTTGGGAGGACTCCACAGATTATATTGTAAAAATGTGTTTGCCCGTGCGCGCGCATGTGTTTGTGTCTTTCAGCAAATGATCTAATCACTGGACACATTTTAATGAAGATTTCTGGAAATGTTCCTTTGATGTACATTTTGGAGTTGACCTGATTAAAGATGGCCGCCACATCAAAGTCCAGTAACTTGTGGATTTTACTGAACTAACATTTGGAGTGGTGCTGGTTCTTGTACCCTTGAAAAGTGAGAAAGGACACGGACAGTTTCCTTCACTTGCAGCACGTAGAATTAATTTAATGAAAATAAACTTTTCAACTAAATGCTTATCAGAACATTTCACTCTTTTGGACCGAACCGCACCTTTAGCCTTCTAGAAAGACATTTTCATAACTTTTGACTCTTACTCTGAATTATCTGGTCAATTACAACCACTATTTATTAATCAATCTTTTGAAACAGAACTGCTTGTTTTACGTGGTTTTCAAACTTTTGATCAGTCAGTGAGTTACTTCACACTTTTAACTCTTCTATTAACAAGGTCAAGGTTTGTTATCATTCACATCATGAAATTGTGCACTCATGGTCCCAGTTACATCCAACAATAGCAAAACTATAAAGTGTAAAAAGAAATGGTAAATAAGGAGCTATGATTTAAACTAAGGTACACGCTTGAGGGGTGGGCAAACTTTCACACTGGGTTCTAAAAGTGGAGCGAAGGGAACAGATGGATGGAGTGTTTGTGTGATGTTACACCCCGGCACAATAACCGACATGAATTATTCCACCTTCTGCACCACTCACGCAATCACTAAATCAGGATTCTATGATAAAACAGTGATTTTATTGACAGTAGTGAAATGATTGAATTTGTGGAGTTTTACCAACTTCAGGCCAAAACAAACCACTGCATTTTCTCTTAGCTGAAGAAAAATCAACCGAACCACAAGTGTCTTCCTGTCAGGAACAATGTGTTAGATGAACTCAGTATGTGTTGAGAGGTGAAAAACAAGGCAATAGCAAATTAAAGCAATAATTAATAGACACCCCAACATAATTTTTATTTTTGTATCTTTAATTTCTCATTGTATTAAGTTCTTTAGTGTCATTTTAGTTAGTTCTATGCAATTTCACACAAAACCGCTAGAGGCGCTGTTGCGTTGGTGGCATAGAAAGATTGAGCACACAAGAAGAAGAATAAATCTGGTTGAATGTGAAAAAAGGCTCAACGTGTGTGTCTCGTCTTTCTCATACCACAGCATCACACGTTGAGAGATCATCTTACACCTTACCCTCCGCCATCCAAGGTTGCAGGGTAACAAAATTGGGGGCTCGTCCGGGATAGCGCCTCCTGCTGGCTTGGTGCTATCCAACAAAGAACCGTGGGATCCTGACTTCCTGTTCTATGAGCTGATGACCTAAAGCAAGACTTCAGGTATCCAGAGATGACGACGCTACATGAGCTTCAGTGGGAGATCCAGCAGCTGCTTCACCAACTGATTAAGGATGCTAGAAGAGACCTGCTTCACCAGCTAGCAGTATCATGCCAAGATGAGGTGGGAGAAGACATGCCAGGGGAGGAGTCGTCCGAGGTGGAACTCTTTGACTTCATTGTTGACTTTTTAAGAAGTAAACAATTAAGGAGTCTGGAGGACCAAGGGATGTCGCACCTGCTGATGTTTCGTGACCTCATAAATGAACTGCAGTCAGCCCAAGAAGCAAAGAACCCACATCATTCAGTGGATGAAGAGGAAGCTACATCGGGGTACAAGACTGAGCAGATTGTAGCAGCTTCAGCGAGGAGTAAGATAGTGTCAACACCAGTTGTTGCTCATCAGGTAACTGGGTTAGTAAAACTGACGGATGTTGCTGCATTACTCCCACGAAGAGAATTTCGGATTCATGCTGGTCAGATCTCAGACTCTGACTCAGACGTGAGTTTTAACTGCTTGTGTAAGCAAATTGATGAAGGACTGAGTGAAGGTTTCACTGAGACTGAGATCATTAGAACAGTTCTCAGAATAATTAAACCGGGTACATTCAAAGACATGCTTATGACAAAAGATAGTCTAACTGTAACTGAACTGAAGCGTTTTCTCAGAGCACATCTTAAAGATAAGAGCAGTAATGAATTATTCCAAGAACTGAGCAATGCAAGACAACATGATAAAGAAGGTCCACAACAGTTTATGTATAGAATGATGGGGTTAAAACAGCGTGTACTTTTTGCTTCTAAAGTAAGTACAGGTTTACAATATGAAAAAAAATTAGTTCAGGGAGTGTTCCTGCATTCACTTTACCAGGGGATACATGAAAAATATTCATACATCCGACAAGATCTTAAACCCCACATTTCAGATGAGAACGTTACTGATGATTTTATCCTAGAAGTGATAACAAAGTCAGTAGGTGAAGACACAGAGAGACAAAATAGATTGGGTCAGACTGTTAAACCCAAAACAGTCAATGTCAGTACAGTGCAGATGGATAAGAAAAGTCAGAATGTAGTTCAGATGCAGGCAGAAGTCCAAGCTAACCGTACTGCCATACAGGAGCTAACAGCACAGGTTTCATCACTGACCAAGAGTTTGGAGAAAGCTTTAACACCTATGCTTAGTCCAGGGACTGAAAACATTCTCACACCTTCTCCCCACCAAAAACAGTCAGTAAAGTCAGAAGCTAAACGAAGATGTCAGCAATGTGTCTCCCAAAGAAACGAGAACTGCAGTCACTGTTTCAAGTGCGGGAAAGAGGGACACAGAGCGGTTGGCTGTCTGATGAAGAACAACCAGTCGGGAAACGAGGTGAGGTCGCTGGGGTGGGACCACCAGTGATCAGAGAGAATGCAGAGTCCCACACCACTGCAACGCCGCATCTTCAAGTGGGCACACCATCTTCCACCAGGCCCATCAAACAAAACAACTTTACTGAGAAGAAACATGTTGCACAGCTGATTGGTGGTAGATGCACGGTGACATGCCAACTAAATGGTGTCAAATTGCAGATGCTACTGGACAGTGGGGCACAAGTGAGCATAGTGGAGAAGTCATGGGTGCAGAAAGCTCTACCAAATGTAACGATCCAACCACTTGAGAGTCTACTACCAGAACACCCTCTCAAAGTCACAGCAGCTAATGGAACAGAGGTGCCATTTGATGGGTGGATAGAAGTCCTGCTCGAGATCAAAAGCATCAAATATGGTTCAGTTGCCCTCTATGTTCCGTTGCTTGTAAGTCAAGAGAGTGTGAGCAGCCCTTTGCTAGGCTTTAATGTGATACAAGAAATCATAATGGGAAACACTGACCAGACGAACAACATCAACTTAGTGAACTTACTGTCAGAGGCTTTGAGAATTCAAAAGAGTAGTGTTGAAACTCTAGTCTCTGTGGTTTGCACTATGCCATCTCAAAAAGAATCAAAGAGTTCTACAGTGAGAGTTGGAAAGAAGGGTCTTAATGTTCAAAGTGGCCAAATCTGTGAAGTGAAATGTCGCATCAGAACTTTTCCAGGAGGAGGAGTAATGTTGTTTGAACCAGACATACAGAGCATCATATCGGACGGGTTGGAGTTATTCCCTGCTCTGGTTGACGTACCTGTTGGAGTTTCAAAAATGGTGAGAATTCCAGTCCAGAATTCAACCAATCACGACATTTTCTTACATCCAAGAACAGCTTTAGGATTCATCGAGGAAATTGATGGAACCAAACCTGTAAATATCTCTCAATCATCTCGCAAACGAGTCAGTGGACAGGATGACCCACTGTTGTGCACCACCCAGGTGAACTCACTAAATGATGGAGACTATTCCAAAAAGAGAAACCATACACCTGTTGAGTCACAAGAGAAATGGCATCCAAATGTCAATTTGGGTCATCTCTCTGAGCATGAACAGGATATGGTACGCCAAATGTTGTATGAAGAGTCGGATGTATTTGCATCTGAAGAAGGAGACATTGGATGCATTCCTGGTTTACAGCTCCAGATTACCACAACAGATACCACCCCTGTCCAGAAAAATTATAATTCCATCCCTCGGCCATTGTATAAAGAGGTCAAGGATTATATTTCCAACCTTTTGGATAGAGGGTGGATAAAAAAATCAATTTCAGCCTACTCCTCACCTGTCGTCTGCGTGCGAAAGAAAGACCACAGTCTACGTCTTTGTGTTGACTTCCGTGAACTCAACCGTAAAACCACTCCAGACCGCCATCCACTACCACGCATTCAGGATCTATTGGACAGTCTTGGAGGAAATTCATGGTTCTCCATTTTGGATCAAGGAAGTGCATATCACCAAGGGTTTTTGAGCGAGGAGTCAAGGCATCTGACAGCATTTAGCACACCTTGGGGTCTCTACGAATGGGTAAGGATTCCATTCGGACTGACCAATGCGCCAGCTGCATTCCAGAGATGTATGGAAGGTGTATTAGAAGGCATCAGGGATGAGTGCTGCGTACCTTATTTAGATGATATCCTCTGTTACTCACAAACATTTGAGGAACATGTGGATCATTTGAGGCAAGTTTTCTGCAGAATGAGACAACATGGCATTAAACTTCGACCAGCCAAATGCGAGTTTTTCAAGAGACAAATTCGTTATCTGGGACGAATGATTTCAGGAGAAGGCATCCAGATTGACCCAAAAGATTTGGAAGCTGTAATAGCTCTGAAGGAGAAGAAACCTCATACAGTTGGAGAAGTTCGGACATTGCTAGGTTTCCTTAGTTATTACCGATCCTTCATCCAAGATTTCTCACGACTGGCAAGACCTCTGTTTGAACTCCTTCAAAGCTCAGCCGACACAAGTATGACCAACAAGCCCCAGACTTCTAAGGGTCGAGGTTGTAAAATTAAAGAAAACACAGGTCAGCTTCCCTCTCGCACACCTGTGACATGGACGACTGAACATCAGACTGTGCTATCCAAACTTGTGGAGATGCTGATCAATCCACCCATCTTAGCCTATCCCGACTTTGATCGTCCATTTGTTTTGCATACAGATGCATCAAATGAAGGGCTTGGAGCGGTTTTGTATCAGTCCCAAAACAACAAGCTACGTGTTATTGGCTACGGATCTAGGACCTTAACACCCGCTGAACGAAACTATCACTTGCATTCTAGTAAACTTGAGTTCCTCGCACTCAAGTGGGCAATTTGTGATAAGTTTCGAGACTATCTGTATTACGCACCAACTTTCACGGTCTATACAGATAACAATCCCCTGACTTATGTTTTGAGTTCTGCCAGGTTAAATGCTGTAGGTCATAGGTGGGTTGGGGAATTGGCTGACTTCCACTTTGATATCAAGTATAGACCGGGAAAGAGGAACGCTGATGCAGATATGTTGTCCAGATACCCAATAGGCCTTGAACAATATATGAAAGATCACACCGAGACAGTGTCACCTGAAGTAGTGTCTGCAGTGTGGCAAGGCAACAAAGCAACACAAAGCAATGATGTTCCCTGGATTGCTGCATTACAACTTGCTGATGAAAATGATGAGGCTAACTTACCTGATGGTGCCATGACCATTATGCCTGAAAACATCAGAGCAGCACAACAAGAAGATACAGCTATTAAAGAGATTGGGTCATTGAAACAAAGAAACTGGAGTCCAAATGAAAAAGATAAAAGAACTATGTGTACCGAAACAAGGAGACTGTTGTACGAGTGGAACAAGCTAGTCATGGAAAACGGACTACTTTTCCGGAAAACAGAACTAAACAAACAGCTAGTTCTCCCAGAAAAACTCAAACCACTAGTGTTGAAGAGCTTGCATGACGACATGGGCCATGTCGGTCCTGACAAGGTGATACATCTGGCTCGAGAACGCTTTTACTGGCCGAACATGCAACAAGACATTGAGGATTATGTGACAAAGAAATGTCAATGTATTAAACAAAAACATCCCAATGTCCCACAGAGAGCTCCAATGGGATCCATCACAACTAGTGCGCCATTTGAGTTGGTCTCTATTGATTATTTGCATTTGGAGCCAAGCAAAGGGGGATACGAATATATCCTGGTTGTCGCTGACCATTTCACCCGCTTCGCACAAGCGTACCCAACGAGAAACAAATCCGGAAAGATGGCAGCTGAAAAGATATTCCAAGATTTTATTCCTCGCTTTGGGTACCCAGAGAAACTACATCATGATCAGGGACGTGAGTTCGAGAATGGCTTATTCCAAAGATTACAACAACTCTCAGGGATTTCTCACTCACGCACCACTCCCTACCATCCGCAGTGCAATCCAGTGGAGCGACTGAACCGCACGCTTCTCCAGATGTTGCGTACCCTACAAGAGGAGAAAAAGAGTGACTGGAAAGATCATCTGCCACAAATAGTGCATGCCTATAATTGCACGAGGCACGAAGCAACAGGATACTCACCTTTCTTCCTATTGTATGGCAGGGCTCCACGTCTACCAGTCGATTTGCTCTTTGGCACCAGGAGAGAAACTGAAAACTACAACCATCAAACCTTTGTTAAAAAGTGGGCTGAAAGGATGCGTGTGGCGTACCAAATAGCTGCCAACAACAGTCAAAAGTCTTCAGCTAAAGGCAAAAAGCAATATGACAGACGTGTCAGAGGTGTCGCTCTTCAGGCAGGTGATAGAGTCCTGGTTAAAAACCTCTCAGAAAGGGGAGGTCCAGGTAAACTCCGCTCATACTGGGAGCAGGTGGTGTACCGTGTGATTGAAAGAGTGGGAGATGGACCCGTTTACAAAGTACAGCCAGAGAGGGGTAACAAAACCATGCGTGTGCTTCACAGAAATCTGCTGCTGCCTGTCAACGATCTACCTCTGGAGGACGAACTTCCTGTGAGAGAACAAACAAAACAGAAAAGAAAGCGACAAACTGAAAGACGTGAGAATGAACCTGAAATGCATGACTCCGAAGAAGAAGAGTTTACTTACCACCATAACCTCCGGAGCAGAATCCCGTGTTATGGATTTGTAAACCCACAACAACTACGGCCTAACCAAACCCAAAATGAACAAGAACAGGTGGTGACAAGACAGAACCAAGAAAACCAAAATAATCTGCGTGCAACAGCTGAAGAGTTCTGTCCTTCTACAAGGGAAGCCACTGTCAGTGAAAGAAATACTGCTGAAACTGACGAAAGATCTGAAATGTGTGAAAGAGATCAGGATCAGTTGGAGATGGATGAAACCAGAGGGGAAAACAATGTACGGAGATCAGAGAGAAGAGGGAGACCAACAGAAAGACTAACATATGAGACACTTGGTCAGCCATCATACAGCTGTTGGAGTGCAGGTGTTAGCCCGTTGCTATTCAACCAACCCTTCACAATGACACCTGGTCTACTGCCATTTCCCTATGTTCCATATCCACATCTGTATCAGCAGTACACTCCCATACAGTGAGACTCGCACAAGAAATTGTTAATGTCAGGAGACATTTTTTTTAAGTGAGGGAGAGTGTTGAGAGGTGAAAAACAAGGCAATAGCAAATTAAAGCAATAATTAAGAAAATAGGAAAATAGACACCCCAACATAATTTTTATTTTTGTATCTTTAATTTCTCATTGTATTAAGTTCTTTAGTGTCATTTTAGTTAGTTCTATGCAATTTCACACAAAACCGCTAGAGGCGCTGTTGCGTTGGTGGCATAGAAAGATTGAGCACACAAGAAGAAGAATAAATCTTCTGGTTGAATGTGAAAAAAGGCTCAACGTGTGTGTCTCGTCTTTCTCATACCACAGCATCACACGTTGAGAGATCATCTTACACCTTACCCTCCACCATCCAAGGTTGCAGGGTAACATATGCATGCTCACAACCACACACAAATGGATGCAGGGATGTATATGTAGATATATGCAGATATGTAGATGGGTATATAAATGAATATAAATGTATATGTATGTATACTGTATATATATATTTGTAGGTATGGGTATGTTTATTTATAGAAATCTACTGCATGGTCATAAATATTATTAGTCTTTATGCATGTATGTTTCGTTGCTGTGTTCTGTCATGTGCTTTGCAGGATTGCGGACGTAGGTTTGGTGTGTTTGCCTTGTGCTCTTTTTGTGGATAATTGTTGTTTTTTTGTCTTACTTTCTCTTTTCTTTCTCTCTATTAAAAAAAATACACATTGGAGTGAGAGGATGGCTATAAGGTGAGAAGGGAGGCCATCTATAAATGAAAAAAAAAAGGAGAAGATATATTCATTCATTCATTCAACCTTTATTTATACAGGCTAGCCTCGTTGAGCCACATGAGGCAGGCAATCATGTAACTGCCTGCGCCTGCATGTGCACGTGGTTGTTTGGTGTGTTAGCTAAATATCTCACAAACCACAGAACAAATCTGAATGAAACTCAGAAAGTTCTCAATGGATGTTTGTCTGCAACTGATTTACATTTGGAGTCAATCCAATTCAAAATGGCCATCATAGCCAACTGATAGAGACAAAAATGGCTGCAACTCAAACAAAGATACAGCATTCAGTCTGAGGAAGTCTTTCAGACGAAAGACGAAATGTTTCTATTTTTTTTGGTTTGTTTTGTTTTGTTTTTTGAATGTACTACTATTTTACTCCCGCATTTAACTTATTGTGTTAATGTTTGGGGTACAGCGTGTAAAACCATAACAAAGCCTATTTCTATTTTGCAAAAAAGAGCTGTAAGAATTATAACAAGAAAGCATTATTGTCATCCTTCTAGTATTTTGTTTTTATCAATTGAAATTACTTAAGTTTTATGATTTGATAGACTATAATATTCTTTTACTCGTGTATAAAGCTCAGAATTACTATACCATCGAACATTCAAGCAGGAAAAGTTGTTATAATCTAAAGGGAATGGATATTTTTGTAAAACCAAAGTATAGAACCAGTTTAAAGGGTTGGTCTACTACAACACAGGGAATAGGTTTATGGAATAGTTTGGAAAACGATGTAAAAAAAGTGAAGTCAATGTTTATATTCAAGAAAAAGATTAAAACTATTTTGTTGAAAATATACATATAAGTTAATTAATATCAAATGAATTCTAAACGGTACATTTTGACGAGTTATGTATTTTGCGATATTATGTATAGATGATTATTGTTTGAATAATTGATTTTGTTTAAGAAGGAGCATATATGATAAGAAATGTTTCTTCTTCTGCTTCCTTTCATTTTGTGTTTTGTTTAAAAAAATTTTTTTTTGAAATTGTCTTTGTGTTATATAAATGAAATAAATAAATAAATAAATAAATAAATGTCCAGAGAACCAGACTTAGCTTTTTTTTTCTACCTGGATTATGGAGCATCCATCAGGGTGTCAGACAAAGATAGTTTTTTTTAAATGTATGTTTATTTAACAGTTATAACTTATGTGGTCCAATTTACAATCTCTAACTCTCACCAGGAGAAAGACGCAAATACGTTAAAAGCACTTTCGCCAAAAGCAGTTTGTTTTTCGAGGAACGGCGTCCATGATCTGAGCAGAGTTACATCTCCCGGTGACTTCGGGAATCAAGAAAGAACGTAAATAAGGAGGCATGTATAATCTGGCCTGTTCAGGGAAGATAAACTGGCGGGGCGGCACGTGGCGCTTTTAGTAGAGCTGTTGCCTCTCAGTGAGAAGGTTGTCGGATCGAATCCCGGCTGAGGGTCCTTTCTGGGTGGAGTTTGCATGTTCTCTCCGTGCAGCGTGGGTTTTCTCCGGGTACTCCAGTTTCCTCCCACAGACCAAAACATGCATGTTAGACTGACTGGTAACTCTAAATTGTCCCTAGGTGAGAGAGAGAGTGAATGGTTGTTTGTCTCTATGTGTCCCTGTGATGGACTGGAGACCTGTCCAGGGTGTCCCCTGTCTCTCACACAATGACTTCTGGACATGGGCACCAGTGTCCCTTGCAACCCAAAAAGGAAGAAGTGGGTAAAGATATGGATGCATGGATGAATAAACTGGTGTGCATGTAGAAAAGATGACCAAGCATGCACAGAAATGTTGACTGTATAAAAGCAGATTTACCTTTTGCAAGACGTCAAGAAGTTTGTTCTTTTTGTCGCAGTTACGTGATCAAAAAGACGTCTTTTTGTTTCTGCATTGCCTCTGAGCTCTTGTTCTGTGCACAAGCTTCTTTTCCACCTTTAACTTTTGTCTCGCGTGCGTTTGCACCAAGTTTTGTGTGATTGGTCAGAAAATTGGCACATTAGCACTTCTCTTCGGCTAACAACAGAAATACCAGATCTTCCTCCTTCATCAACAACTGAAAATAAATATTTACTCCGCCAACTGTCGCTGCATTGTTTCTGTTTGCATGTGACGTGTGGGAGCTGGGTTATCACTACAGTTACTATTTAATTAAAGCATAAAATGTCAGGAGCAAGAACAGATGTCTTACTTCTTTCTTCTTGGGTCTTTTTCTCTGAGAGAAAGAGAAACATTTGTTTCTGAAATGAAAACCCAACCTGAGATTTTTCAAAGGAATGCTCAGTATAACATTTAAAAGGACAATTTTCTTACAAGGCAGCACAGTGGCTCAGTCGGTAGAGCTGTTGCCTCTCAGCAAGAAGGTCGCCAGTTCAAATCCCGTCCAGGAAGCTTTCTGGGAGGAGTTTGAATGTTCTCTCTGTGCATACATGGGTTTTCACCAGGTACTCTGGTGTCCAGGTGTGAATGAGAGAGTGAATGTTTGTCTCTCTGTGTCCCTGTGATGGACTGGAGACCTATCCAGGGTGTCCCCCGCCCTTCGCACAGTGATTGTTGGACATGGGCACCGCAGTGACACGAAAAGGAAGAAGTGGGTAAAAACGATGGATGGAATTGAAGATATCGGTAAACTGCGACTTGTTTAACCTCGTTATCATTTAGTGACCCAAACGACCAACGTAGAACAAGAAATAATTTTGGTTTTGGTATTGAGTCTCAATTAATGAAGATTTTTCTGAACAATACAAAAGGCTGACTCCAAATATTCTACGACACTGATTAATACAGAGTTTAAAGACCGTGTAAAGTGAAATTAAATGTGTGTTTTTAGTTTGTCACATGGCATAAATATGTGTTATTAATCACCCATATAAATCTGACTGATTAAAAACATTGTTTACCTTATAAAATTAAGTCTCAAAAATCATGAAAAAACATGATTTTGCCTTGCCCTGGAACGCTGGGGGCGTGTCAGTGCGTGGGCGTGGTTTCAGCGCAGCTGCGCTCGTGTCCTGCTCCCACAGTG
This sequence comes from Garcialebias charrua, assembly GCA_038048925.1. Taxonomy (NCBI): domain Eukaryota; kingdom Metazoa; phylum Chordata; class Actinopteri; order Cyprinodontiformes; family Rivulidae; genus Garcialebias; species Garcialebias charrua. Next base: position 39,683 of record JBBPBX010006441.1, on the reverse strand, counting down.
GAGAGGCAGACAGCAGAGCCAGTAAACCTGCTCTGTTTTTATCTGAATTCTGTAACAGCAGCTACTTTTTCCAAGAGTTACGCTGTTTTTGTAAATAGTTTTCTTGTGTGTTTTTAATCTGGAATGAATAAAAATAAAAAAAAAGAGTTGTACCATGCGGGAATTGAACCCGTGGAGTTTGGGACGGAAGGCAAGCGCTTTATCCATTGACCTATCCAGGCACTACAGATACTTGGTATAAAACCACGTGGTATAAAAACATGTTATGATTTGTACGGGTGCCCTGACCATTGCGACATCCAGGGAAGATGCACGAACGAGGCATAATTGATTAGCTAGCTAACAATGAACAAAATATCTATGCTATTGCTATCTGATGCTATCTGCGATTCGCGAGTGAACGGCTCCACCGAGGCGAATTTATACGGCTGGAGCTGCAGGGGGTGGGGCTATACTAATGAGGACCGCGTGACGAAACGCGGTCCCGTTTAAACCACGCCTAAAAAATCCTGAAAAAGACATATCTTTATACACAGTTTCATCTATAACTCCAAAATTAATTGAGCTACAATTTTGAGACTTTTTACTCATTTACAACATTACAATTATGACATTTATAATGTTTATTTAAGAAAATATTGAAATTCACTTTACACGGTCTTTAAAGCTGCTATATGTAACTTTTCTAACAATATATTTTTAACATATTTCTTCACTCTGTCACTAGATTGATGTTAGAGAGGTAATCTCTGAAAAAACAAAAAAAAAAAATTGTCCCCTTGCTTCTCCAGGTGGTAAATAAGCATTTCTAAAAAGAAAAAGTGACCCGCCATTTTCCAGCCAATAAAAACAAAGTTTGTAACCAGCCAATAAAAACAGAGCTTGAATTTGAATTTCAACAGACCACAAGGGGGCAGAGCCATATATGGCTCTGAGGGGGAGGGATCAGAATGCTTTGCTTGTTGAAATTTTTTCCAAGTGCTGATGTTCTACAGAAACTGCAGACTTCACCTTTAAGTAGCTGAGAGTCATCCCCAACACAAGGGATAGTTCAGCTGTAAGACACATTGTGCGCTCGGTTTCAAAAATAAACCAACAGTAAATGATATTCATGTTCCAGAGGACAGGTAGGTTGTTTCTGTTGTCATACATTTAGGAAAAGAGTTAAAGAGTGGTAGCGAAAAAGGATTTTCTGATTATTAATATTGGTGGAAAATGTATTCTTGTTGTAGACTGTTGGGGTTGGCCTTTTTACTGGTTCAACTTAAAGGTGAAGCAAGAGGTGTGTAAGGTAAGTGGTGGTGCTGGAGGAGAAGCAGCTTGTGCAGAGGTTTCAACGTGTCTTTCAGCAAATATTTCCTGAAATGATCACAGAAACCTCTGAGTGTGCACGGGACGTAACGTGCTGCAACACTTTGATCAAAACTAAGAGCAGCAGCAAGACGAGGTGAAACCAGTGGTGTAGTGTATGGTGTATGTGATGCGCAGGACATACAGAGTTTACCCATTCACCCGCTTCGAACGTTATCAACCATTAAATGGTCATTATCAGTTATTATCATCCCCATACGTAGCGGTCAGATTGCCCCTCCTGTACCTCCTAGGAGGTTTAAATGTAGTCACCGTTGGTAGGGATGACAGCAGGCTCCGTCTTTAGCTACGCGTTAAAGTAAAGGGTCTGGCGTTAGGTTTAGAGTAAAGGGTCTAGGGTTAGGTTTAGGGTTGGTCCTCTGGGTCAGGTGTAAGGTTAGGTTTAGGAAAACAGTTACATAAGCTGAACCCCCCCACCAAAAAAAAAACAACACTTCCGGGTTTACGGAAACACGCTGCCTACTCACAACGATAACGCTGATAACGTTATTTTAAACATGCTAGGAGGTACATTGGAAAGTTTCGCCACTATACTGTATATGGGGATGATAACAGCTAATAACACCCATTGTATGGACTGACAACATCCGAAGCCTCTGACCCATTAGACAAGCTCGGGAATGTCAGTGTACCCACTTAAAAGTGCCCAACTATACGTGACATATTATTGGGCATGTGTCATTGTCAACACATTTGGAATATTATATACAGTAGACCCATTGAGTTAGTTCAACCTGTTTTTTATATAATTAATACTTCTGTACTTACTACTCAATACTGTACATGTTTTGCTTTGATACGGTTTTATAAATCCTATGTTTTAAAAACAAAGCCAACTGTTGTACAAAGTTTGTTGTGCGTTTATTCAAATACAGGTAGTCCTCGACTTACGACGTTTCGCGGTTACGTCATGCATCTCCCATAAAAATAAAACAAAAATATTATTTTGAATTTTTTTATTTTGAAAGCCAAGTTCCGAGTTCCTTCCGGTTTTGACAGTAGTAGCTTGACAGCAGAGGGCCGGACCTGCAGACCTTGTACCGGCAGACAGACGAAGAGGGACGAGCTAACATGCTAATAGACCTTACTGTAAAGCTGTGGACCGCGCGAAGCAATGGAAAACTACAGGCAGCTGCAAAGCTTGGAAAAACACCGAGCTAACATGCTAACAGGCGGAGGAAAGCTTCACCAGCTCCCAGTAGGAAATTAACTATTTTTTCCCTTCATTATGGCTCCAATGTATGTGTTTTTTGATAATTATGTAGGGTACTATGTTAGGATAGGCCAAGTGCTTGGTAAAATACAGAATTGTACGTATAAGGTGCAGTTTGGACGTATTTTCCGACGTACGACGAAATTCGAGATACGACGGAGCGTCGGAACGCAACTCCGTCGGAACTCGGGGACTACCTGTATAAGCATCAGAGAAAAATTTAAATGTTCAATACGCTTAAAAATTAAAATAAATTGATGATTACATTGTACTAAGCAGTGCACTTTGGTTTCTAAGCACAGTATACCCACTACAAAAATGTAGACTGGACCCATCATATCACATCATACTGTACTGATGCTGATCTGTTTTCTTGTTGCTGTGTTCATCTGTGTTCATCTGTGACCATCTGCTCATACAAACTCATGTTCGTGCTGCTGTTTATTCCCACTATATTAGGCTTAGTGTATTACTAGTTGATGTTTTTCTTAGTTAATTCTAGATGTTATTACTGTTTTTCTCTTTCATTTGTTGTTGGATGTAACTGGGACCTCGTGTACATAATCTCGTTTTCATCACATGTACCACATGCGGTGCAAATGACAATAAAGACTCTCTCTCTCTCTCTCTCTCTCTCTCTCTNAGCGTAAAGAACTTCTGCCTGAGATGAAAGCTGCAAGAGCAAGAGGAGAATGGGCCTATCTGAATTATGATAGACTCATAGTGCGACCCATGAGTGAGCGTCCTACGAGAGAGCGGCACATGGGTTCAAATGAGGAGGATAATCATTAATCTGTTGCCCAGGCATTCACAACCATGTTTTTAATTTTCTGTTCATCTTATGGTAGATCATGTTCCATGTTCCCAGAAGCAAATGCAAATTAATTTATGTACTAATGTAACTTCTGGTAGTGACCCTCCAAACTTAACATCTAATAATAATTTGGTTTTTCATTCTTTTGAGCCACAACATGATAAGGTTTATAATACCTGTTTTAATCCTGATTTATTCTTTTCATCAGAATATTCTTCAATAGACCCAAACACCTATGACAGAAACCAGTCTAATATTTACGATCCTTCTACATGTAATTATTTTAATGAAAATCAGTTCAACTCTTTCATTGCATCTTGTAAAATGTCCAACACCTTTTCTTCTCTCCACCTTAACATAAGAAGTCTTTCAAAAAACTATGATCACTTTTACCATTATCTTGCATCACTGAACCATACGTTCACAATAATTGCATTGACCGAAACTTGGCTAAATGATGAAATCCATTCACTGTTTAATATTGATGGTTACACAGCTGTTCACCGATGTAGAGGAAGTCGAGGAGGAGGAGTCTCTCTTTATGTTCAAAAGGACCTTGAATTCAGACAGAGATCTGATTTTGAAGAGAAGTTTCATGGCTGTAATACAGAATGTGTTTTTATTGAGGTTCAATCTATGAAAAGAAAATTGATTGTAGGATGTATCTACCGTCCTCCTAATATAGACATAAACAATTTCAAAGAATGTCTTTCAGATATCTTAGAACTTGTTGCTAAAGAGGGTAAACTTTGTTATTTATTAGGTGACTTCAATGTCAACCTCTTGAATGAAAACAAACATCACATAGATGACCTTACAAATATTTTGTCTTCAAATTATTTTTATCCCCTCATTTGTAAGCCCACTAGAATAACTCCTCAGTCCTCTACATTGATAGACAATATTTTTACTAATGCATTGACTGATGTTATAAAATCTGGTATTCTTTATACTGATATTTCAGACCACCTTCCTGTTTTTCAGTTTTCTTCCGTAATTAACAAACAGTCCACAAATAAATCAAAGTTAATTTATTTTAGAAATTTCAATGAAAGTAACATTAACAACTTCTCAAGTATACTTGCAAATATGTCTTGGGAAACAGTATATGAAGTTTCTGATGTGAATGTGGCCTATAAGATTTTTTATGCAAAATTTCGTTACGTTTTTGACAAATGTTTTCCTCTGATTTCTAAAGGTAAAGGAAGTTCTGTAAAATTTAACAAACCATGGTTTACTCCAGAACTTAAGAAATCTGCATTAAAGAAAAACAAGTTATATAAAAGATATTTACAAAACCCAAGTCCTCTAAATTTAGCAACATACAAAAATCATAGGAATAATTATAATCACCTCATTAGAAATACTAAACGAAATTACTATAGCGATCAATTTACTCAATCATCAAATAATTCAAAAACTACATGGGATATTTTAAAAGTACTACTCAATAAGAAAAATGCCTCTACCCCATCCCAGGCTACATTTCAGAATGGCACTTCAATCATAACAGATCCAACAGTAATTGCAAATAAATTTAGTCATTATTTTATAAATGTGGGACCACACCTTGCAAAGAATATTGATAATGTTTCTGGTTCTCCTTCTGATTTCATAAATGAAAATTATCCCTCTTTAAATACGTTTGATCCAATAAAACCTTTAGAAATACTTGACATCATTAAGAATCTTAAAAACTCTTCTGCTGGCCATGATGAAATTACAGCCTATGTTATCAAAAAAGTTGCACCTATAATTGTTGCTCCGTTAACATTTATTTTTTCCCTGTCACTTGAATCTGGTATTATCCCACAAGATCTAAAACTTGCCAAGGTCATCCCACTATTTAAAGCTGATGATCCATCTGTATTTTCAAATTATCGCCCCATATCAGTTCTCCCGTAGCCTGGTTAAAACCACACCCTGTCCTTCACTTCGCTTCAGACAAGGGTCTGGACTTTTTCCATAGAGAAACGATTCTTGCTGGAGGCGTGGGCTCTGCTGAGGAACAAAACCATTGGATATTTTGAACAGGGAAAGCATTCTGCTCCCTCCCCTCAGAGCCACCCCCCGTGCTCTGGTGAACTTGACTGACAACTGCTCCGCCTCCTGCTGCAGCTTTTCTCTCGCTGCGCAAATTCTGTGTTTATATGTTAATAAAACGTTTTAATAAAATACAATAAAACCATGGATCGCTGGTCCAGCTCACCAGAAGACCAGAAAATCTGATGGGACTCTGTCAGCAACGTAAAACCCGAGTTTAATTCTCGTGACAGCCATTTCCTTGTTCATTTCAGCGGAGGGAAAGAAGGAGCTGGGCGCGAGCGATCACTTGACTTTTGGCCCAAAAAACAAAAGAAAACTCCAGATAAGGGATTAAGAAGGGGAAATTAATAAATTTGTGTCACATATAAAACAGTTCTGCATCGCTTTGCATCGCTTTGAATGAGAACATGCCGGTGCTCGCTGACTGCGCGCTGGCAGAGCCCTTTTATAGGGCTCTGCGCGCTGGGACAGGTGGGGGCGTGGGTTAGGGTCCAAAACTCCGTCCCTTCTGTTCTCTGATTGGTCCGAACAAAAATCTACCGGAGAAATGGTTGTTAATGAGAGAAGTCCCAGACTGTGCAGTGAAGGGAAATGAGAATTGAGCGGAGCTGTGCAGGAAGGCGAGGGCCAGGCTAGTTCTCCCGTGCTTTTCTAAGATACTTGAGAGATTGGTGTACTCTAGAATCTTGAGGCATCTTGATGCCAACAATATTTTGTATGAGCATCAGTATGGCTTTAGAAGGAATCATTCTACATATATGGCTCTCTTGCATCTTAGAGAAAAGATTTCAACTGCTTTTGAGAAAAATGAATATGCTCTAGGAATTTTCTTGGACTTATCAAAAGCTTTTGACACTGTGGATTATGAAATCTTGTTATCAAAAATGTCTTGTTATGGTTTTAAAAATAAGGTTCTGAAATGGGTTGAAAATTATTTACACAACAGAGAGCAAATTGTAATTTTTAATGGTAAATTGTCAAAGCGAGATGTCCTAAAATGTGGAGTTCCACAAGGATCCATTTTGGGTCCATTATTATTTCTCATATACATTAATGATCTACCAAAAGCATCTAGTGTTTTGACACCTATCTTATTTGCTGATGATACCAATCTTTTTGTTGCTGATGGTAACTTTGACTCACTTATTGATAAGGCAAATTATGGGCTCAGTCAATTTGCTCAGTGGTTTCAGTTAAATAGACTATCACTTAATGTTAAAAAATCTAATTTCATCTTATTTAAGAATAAGAATAAAAATTACAATCCAGAAAAAACTAAAATTTATATTAATAAACATTTACTTTCTAATGTTTCATCAACAAAGTTTTTAGGTGTCTATCTTGATGAGAAACTTTGTTTTAAGAATCATTGTGAATCAGTGTATAAGAAGATTTCTAAATCTTTAGGTATTATAAAAAAGGTTAAACCATATTTAAAAACAAGTACTATATTGACTTTGTACAATAGTTTAATTTATCCCCATATTTCTTACTGTAATTTAATTTGGGCTAGTACCTATCCTTCTTACTTGCAGTCAATCCATAAACTTCAAAAGTCTTTTGTAAGAATTGTCACTAACTCGCCATATTTAGCTCCATCCACACCTCTCTTTAAAAAATTAGAAATTCTTACAATCTATGATGTGAATAAGTATCAAACAGGAATCCTAATGTATAAAGTTATATGTATTCCACTTTCTTTACCTAAATATTTTCATAATTTATTTGAGTTCAATTCTTATTATCATTCATACTCTACAAGAAGGAAGTGTGATTTACATATACCCTTCTGTAGAACCACTGTTGCTAAATTTTCATTCATGTATCAGGGTGTTGTGCTGTGGAACAGTTTGAAACAATTAAGTGAATCATGTACAACATTATCTGTATTCAAAAGAAAGTTTAAAAAAACTTTATAGATTTTCTAACACATTAGTTTTTTTTTTAATTTTATTTATAATTTTAATATTTTTTGACAATTTAAATTTATTTAATTTCAATTATTATTTTTTGCTTTAGTATGTAACTGTGTGTGTTTAAAGTAAGATGTAAGTTTATGTATAAAGCTCTTATGATTTTTTTCTTTATTTTTTTAGAAGGGGGGGTGCGCTTGTAAGCCCAATTAGGGTTTTTATGACCTCTCCTGCACATTTTTTAAAAACTTTTCTTTTACGTGTGTTGTTTCTTTTTGTGCAAACAATAAACAAACAAACAAATATATATATATATATATATATACATATATATATATATATATATATATATATATATATTTTTTATATATATATATATATGCAGGTTGTTCCTGCATGTGCAGAGGTAAGCGTGTCGAGTCTACAAGGAGACGGCAGAGAGCACTTACAGACTATACACAGGACATTTCGACAAGTTTTGTTTTGGTGCACATAAAGGATGCAACGCTCAGGAGCGATAAAGTAAAATCCTCACTCGTGAACAAACAGAACCTCACCCTCACCCTGAAGAGAACAATCCACTCTTTTCCGACTGAGGACCATAGGCTCAGATCTTAAGGTGCTGATTCTCATCCCAGCCGCTTCACACTCGGTTGTGAACCATTCCAGTGAGAGCTGAAGATCCTGAGGCCACTGAACCGGACTCCCTACGTTCCCTGGCTGCACCGAGAGATTCTGTCCATTAAAGTTATGAACAGAATCGATGACAACAGGCAGCCCTGGAGGAGTCCAACTCACACCCTGAAGGGTCCGACTGACTGCAGCAATGTGAACCAAACTGTTGCAACGCTCCTATAGGGACTGAACAGCCAACGGGCCCCCAATCCCATACTCGTGGAGCACCCTCCACACTGAACCCCGAGGAACACGGCCGAACGCCTTCCTGGATTTGCAAACTCCCATGACCCCCCCCCCCGAGGACCCTAGTGAGGGTAAAGAGTTGGTCCAGTGTCACTGTACCTCCTGGATCTGAGATTCGATCAACAATCGGACTCGCTTCTCCAGTACCTCTGATTAGACCTTACCAGGGAGGCTGAGGAGAGTGATGCCCCTGGAATTGGAGCACACCCTCCAGTCCCCCTTTCTGAGGGTCAAAAGCTAAAAAATTAAAAAATTAAAAAAATTAAAAAATGACAGCTGTAGGTAAAATTAAAAATTAGCTAAACTGGCTAAAAGCCAAAACGTGTGCATTTCATAACACTTCACCTAAATGTATAGCAAAACCGCAACAAAATACTTAAATTAGTAAAACTTAAAAGCTCCTATTAGCAAAACAGCTACATCAAGCTAAATGTAGCTAAATCATAGCTAAAAGCTAGAAGTAGCAAAAAAAAAAAAAAA
>JBBPBX010006441.1:0-12534 GCA_038048925.1 Garcialebias charrua | reverse complement strand
ATGTCCAGAGGACCAGACTTAGCTTTTTTGGATTTTTCTACCTGGATTATTGAGCATGCATCAGGGTGCTTTCAAAATTAATTCCCCCAGGGGGTGATACACAGACCTCGGTCAGTTTACCTGGTACCAACGCTCCATTAAAGCCAAGGACCAGTAAACTGGACCATCCCAGAAAACAGATTGTAGTTAGGAGATCTGCTCGTTTACATAACTCGCAACCTCAAAGCAGGACTCCAAACTTGGAGGAGGAAAATAGACTTTCTGCTCCAAACCTGTCTAATAAGGGTGACAGGTTACATCGGCCCTCAATTAACCCTGAACAGGGTAACTTGGGAGCACATCAGCAAGGAGCCCTCCTTCCCAATCTGGTTTAACCCTAGGGGTTAACAGCCTCTGTGTCACCAGAAGGGGTAGTACAACCACTTAGGCCAAGAACTGCCAAAAGTCTCAGCTTGTTGGCTGAAAAGAACAGGTTGATGGCATCAGGCTTGCCAGAAAATGTGGTATTGACCATACAAAATGGCCGTGCTGGATCAACACAATCTTTATATGCACAAAAGTGGCATATTTTTGAAGCCTGGTGCTCAGAAAGAAATATTATTTCTTATGCATGCGACTTGGCTCAACTCCTGACTTTCCTTCAGGATTTACTGGAAAAAGGTTGTTCTTTTTCAACGATTAAAGTTTTCCTATCAGCGATTTCAGCCTGTCACGAAGGCTGGGGACACAGGACACCTGGAGCACATCCAATCATAATAAGATTTATGAAGGGTGTCCTTCGGACTAAACCACCCAGCAGGACCCTGACCCCTGGTTGGGATCTTGGGCTGGTCCTGGGGACCCTTTGTGACCCTCCATTCGAGCCACTGAGCGAGGTTAAGATAGATTTACTATCTTATAAAACTGCTCTACTCCTGGCACTTTACTCGGCGAAACGCGTGTGTGACCTCCATGCATTGTCTGTGCATCCAATGTGTACCAGATTTGCCCCTGACGGGTCAAAGGTCACACTAAGGCCTAATCCCGCATACACTCCCAAGGTCTTGACTCTGAACCATAGGAGTCTAGACTTTGATCTCTCCTCCTTTCCACCTACCCCTGTCCTCACTCAGGAACAGGAAAGGCTACAGGCTCTCTACCCAGTGAGGGCTTTACGCACCTACATGCAAAGAACAGCCGAATGGAGGAAAACAAACCAACTGTTCGTCTGCTTTGCAGCACCTGCTACCGGGAGAACCCTATCAAAACAACGCCTCTCACATTGGGTGACTGAGGCCATTAAAAGAGCCTACAGTAGCAAAGGTCAACAGGTACCCTCTGGAGTGCATGCTCACTCCACTAGGGGCTTGGCCACTTCCTGGTCATTATTTAAGGGTGTGCCAGTCGCAGACATCTGTGCTACTGCGAATTGGAGCTCATTAAATACTTTTGCAAAGCATTACAGTTTGGATGTTACTGCAGATGACGTCACTCAGGCTGTCCTTTCTAACACACAATAGAAAGTAGTCTTGGGATGCCTGTTGGTCAAAGGCAGGCGTTCACTCTAGCATGCATTTTACTGAGCATTTCAAGGGCATGAATGGATTACGTTCCCATAGCAAGTATGTTGCACTGAGAGACCAGACTGAAAGGGAACTGAAAGTTATGCACCATAACTCATGTTCCCTGAAGGAAGGGAACAAGGTGCAACATAGCTGACCCTTTTCAATGCTGAAAGTAGGGATGGGACCGATCCGATCCAGTATCGGTATCCGATACCAGCATAGTTTCAGTATCTGGTATTGGTTCCAACCTGCTGATTATATCCGATCCAGTTTCAAAGAGTATTGATGTTCAATCACAAGCTGTGACTGCTTTAACAGTGTGTGAGTTAAACCCAATAATGACACTTTGAGTCTCACAACAGGAAATACCTAAACTTTAGCAGCTAACAGGAGGCATGTCCTCACCCCACACGTCCTTCTTACTCATGGTTCAGTTGGAAAAACAAAAAAAATGCTAAGCATGATGGGAAATACAACACAGCCACTCCCTTAACCAGTAAGGCAGTGGATTTTGTTCTCTTTCTCATAATGCTTAGCAGTATTTTAGTTTTGAAAACTAAAAAAGTGCTAAGCATGATGGGAAATACAACAACAACGAGGAGAGATAGAGGGGATTTTATATTTTACCTACTTTAGCTGCTTGTTTATTATATTATTAAAATATACGGACTATACATTGAATAGAATAGATCTAAAATATCCACAGTTAGCTATTATTTTTTTTTCTCAACCATTTTACAAAATATCTGACTGTTAAAACTTCATCAGACTATCGTTGTTTTATTATTTGGTCCATAGTCCCTCCATTAATTACATTACAAAGCACAACTTATAGCTTTCAGAGTAATGCAAAAATGTGTTTTAATAATGACTGGTTTGCTTTGGACAGAAATGCCACTGTTAGTTTAAAACAACAGAATCAAAAGGCTAGGATTACTAAATTAAATTTTTATCTAAAATGTAAAAATTTATATAAATGAAAAGTGACATTCTCTGATGCATGCTCAATAATCCAGGTGGAAATATCTGTGACATTATTTGAGTCATTTAGTTTACAGTCTGTGTAAGTCTTACAGTCAGTGTAAGTCTTATGGTTTAAAAAGAAGTCAAAACTTTCAGTCTTAATTATGGAAACTTGGATAAATGAGAGCCTTCACATGTATTAAATGTAATAATGTCTTATTTTTCCTTTTATTTCCTCCAACACTAACATATTGTTTTTTTCAGATGCAGTCTTTAAATGTCTCTCTTAGTTAATCCTAGATGTTATTATTGTTTTTCTCTTGCATTTGTGTTGGATGTAACTGGGACCCTGTGTACATAATCTCGTTTTCAACACATGTACTACATGCGAAGCAAATGACAATAAATTCTCTCTGACTCTCTGACTCTGACTTAAACATTAAAAACCATTAAAGACCAGAAACAAGACAGAAGCCTACTTTCACAGAAGTCCAGCTGAATAATCAAGGTAATTCATGATCACTTAATGGTGTAAAAAGTGACTCATGCCTGGACATCTTGCTGTTCATATCGAGCCAGTGTGTGAATTCATCTCAAAGTACCACATCTCAACTACACACACTCACTTTTTCACATTGATCTAACAACTGTTCCCTGTTACAGAATATGTAATATAACGTTAAAAGAATTAAAGTTGTGAAAATCTTCTAATTTAGGAAAATATATTTCTACTGTATTGCTCACATCTACCCTCTCTATTCATTTGTGTTTATTTAGTGTTGTTGAATTTTGGTGTAAGACTTGATTTAGAGCCTTTTATTGCAATAATAAAACATGTTTTGCAAAAAGACTTTAAAGGATAGTTGTACCTTATTAAAGTAGAGGAAAAAAACTGTTGTTTTTATTGTCTAGTTCCCAGTATTAGAGTATGAACATGAAAATCTTTGACTTTCAGGGCAGGGCCTAATGGTACATTTAGGCTGACTTGGGGGAGGGCCCCTTTACAAAAGTTTGCCTGGGGCCCCAAAATGTCTAAGTCCGCCACTGCACTTCATGCTTGTTTGTGTCCCTTTCCTTTTATTTTACCACCCAGCCAGTTAATGACTGTTTATCGTTGTTCTACTGGAGGTTTCTTACTTTTGTTGTGAAATGAATTGAAGTTATAGTGACAAAACATTTAAAAGTAGTTGGGATAGAACCTAGCTCCTAAAATATTTCCAAGAAAAGCAAAATGTGGCATGATTTTAGATCATATTGACCCCAATTTAGCAGACTGAAGAAGAGACAGTCAGGCGTACAAAATGTAAGTGCTTTTATTTACAAGTGTAGTTTACGTTCGGGGTGGAAGGGGAAAAGGACAAGGTGAGTATTTGTAATGTTTCAAGTTCGATGAATAATGAATAATGTTTGCAGATAATATTTTTCTTACGAGAGTTTGTGTTAGTAGATGGAGCCAGAAAGGAGGGAGAGACGAGGTCCTAGGTTTCCACCGGAGGAAAGATGATCCAGAGGAGATGAGTATCGTTGGAGAGAGAAGCAGGTTGTTGTTGTTTGGTAGTTTCTGATTTAGGTTGATGTTTGGGTAGTTGAGAGAAAAAGACTGTGCCAGGGTAAAGTCACAAGGAATGAGGATGTCTTAGAAGACTTGAAGGAGCAGGACATGGAAGTCACTAAAGAAGATATTGAGGTTAGTAAAACTGTTTACAAACAGGTTTACCAACTGTCCAATAATTTATGTATGGTATTATAATATCCCAGCATAAAGAACATCTGGAAGGATCTTAAGTAGTCAGCAGAGCAGTCTTCCCAATCAGGAGCAGGTGTGGAGTGTTTGATGATTAAGATGGGCGGCAGCTGTGGAGCGAGTGAACGTAGCTGGAAACCCAGGAATCCCACAAAGTGAGTGTCTACACATTTTCTTTCCCTGCCTAACTCAACTGGGATCACAAGGAGCTGGGGCCTCATGTACAAAGACTTGCGTGGATTTCCTACTGAAAGGTGACGTACGGTCAAATCCAGAAAAGTGTGTACGCACAAAAAAATCCAGATGTATCAAACTGTGCGTACACCGGAATCCACGCACATTCCTTTTGTACATCACAATTAACGTGGAACTGAGCGCACGTGAGACACCTCCCCTGACACGCCTTCATTTACATATGTTAAACAGATGCAAATTACTTCCTGCATGTGTGAAGGACATGTTTGTTTGATCCCTGCGCGATCAGAAATTATTTCTAGATTCAGGAAAATAATGAATTTAATATAATATGAGTGAGGAAAAAATCCTAAGTAAGAATAGTAATAAAATGTGTTTATCACGCAAAGAACGAGTGATTGTGTGTCGGTATTTGTGTGTGCGCGCACCCTGCTTTGGTGCGCAACCGGCTCATCCATTCATTCTGAGTGAAAATATTAACTTTGCGCACGAGTTTATTACCATAATTACTGTAAACACAGAGGAACTTAGATGTTTGGTAGAACATAGATCTTTGTTTATTTAATAGATGATATGAAGAAACGAGTCTGTGCGTCTCAGTGGAGAGTTTTCATGACATGACGTGATGTTGGAGTCTCCAAACGCTGCGCGCGCCGCAGCCTTGTGCGCAGTCTGTCTGTGAAGCTTTTACTCTCCTACAAGTTATATATGGTGTACTTTCACGTGTCATTTTGGAGAAATCTACAATAAACGCAGAAACACCTCCAGCTGCCGCACCGGCGAGGGTGCGCGCGCGCTCCAAAGCGCGACCACTCAGCCTTTGGAATCATATAGATGAGACATTCCATTGGACATGAATCGGCTTTGTGTGGACTGGACAGCCCTGATCGGCCTGCAGCTCCCTCAGGAAAGCTCCTGTGGAACAGTTTGATCGCTGCTTCTGCACGTGCACGCGTGATGCACGGCTCCTGTGTTGCTCCAGAGCGCAGCAGTGCCAAACTGAAAAATGATTATTTCTGAAAACGGCTGATAAGCCATATCCTAGATCAGAAAATTATATCTGTTTATAAATAAATGCTCTGCGTGTTACACTATTTATTATATCCTCCAGTAAGGCTGAATGAATCCGTTCCTGTTAAATTTATTTTTTGCACAACTTTGCGCGTCCTTTATTTAACTGCGTCATGTGGATGTAATACTTGTTAATCGTGTGTTTGGTGGGAATATTAATCATTTTCACATCATGAACAGTTAATAATAATAATAATAATAATAATAATAATAATAATAATAATAATAATAATAATAATAATAATAATAATAATAATAATAATAATAATGAATTCAATTTATAACGCACTTTTCATTAATGAAAATCTCAAAGTGCTACAAGGTGCAACAGAATTAAATGTCAATAAAACAATTAATAAAACAATTAAAATCAACAACAGTATCAGCTAGATCAAAAGTAGAATCATGAGGAGGTAGAGTATGCTCGGTTGAAAAGAAAGGTCTTCAAGCCGCTCTTAAAGTCAACCACAGATTGTGGGGCTTCAGTTTTTCAGAATCACCTGTAAGTGTCGCCAAAGGAACAAGAACCACAGAAACGTGCGTACGCCAACCATGGGGCTGGCGTGGAAATGTACTTGGATGCGCACATATTCACGTTCAGTTCAGTTTTGATACATACAGAGTTTTGCGTGGATAGTGACGTAAGCAAGGATTTTGTGCGCACGCACGGTTGATACATGAGGCCCCTGGTGCCTATCTCAAACAATCGTGTGAAACATGACACATGTTCTGAAATGGTCGCCAGTCTATCACATAGCCACATGTTAAAACTCAAGGTAGAGGAATGCATATCAAAGATACATAAGCTTTGTAACTTCAGCTGCACCCTAAAAGGGTATGGACATGATACCTTTAAAATGGTACATTTTTGCACTGTTAGGGTAAATTTAGAGCTGCCAATTAATCTTTATAGCTATGAGTTTTGGACTGTGGGAAGAAACTCCAGTACCCAGAGAACCACCCACAGATGGGGAGAGCATGCAAACTCCACAAAGAAAGATATTGTCAAAACAGGTTCCCTTTCAGTCTGGTTCTCTCTGTGCAACATTTGCTATGGGAATCAGCGCCTCCGCGCGGTTACCTGAAGTAATACACTCACGCCTTTACGGCGATGGCGTCAGCGTCGTGCCAGAGGCCCCGCCCTCTGGGTATTTAAGCGGCTGATGCCCATCCATCTTTCTCTTATTGCCCTTCACCTCGCTTGAACTTGAAACACTCTTCTCGGATCTTCTCTGTATTTTCATCGCTCGACTAGAGGTGAGCTCGCTCCCTACACAGAGCATACAGAGAATCTTTTCCTGCGGACTGCTGGGCTAGCGAAAGCTGGTCCGGCACATTTTTCCTTCACCCCGAAGTTTTCTTCTCCTCTCTCCACAGACCGCTTCGCTTGACGGCGCTGACTGCGCGACACCGCTACCCTGCTAACAACTAGCAGGCTAGCCGGAGAAAGCGACACAAGGAGGGAGACGTCTCCGGACAACGTTAGCACTGCTAACGGGCTTAACTCTTCTCAGCCATGGCTCCTGAGAAGGTAATGCGAAAACCCAAAACTCAAAGAAGACCAGCAGGCCAGCGAGCCCCAGCTCCCGTGCCTTTTCTCTTCTGCTTTTCTACTGCTCGGTTAGCGAACGCTAACTGCAAGGCATGCTACCTGCTAAGCTAACGAAGCTAACAGGCCAGCAGCCTCGAGCAACTCAGCGAGAGGACGTCCTCGGACAAGGAACTCTGGCAGGCTGTGAGCTCCAGCTCCCGAACCTGCTTCAGCGGATCTGGCTACCCCCTTTTTTCAGCAGCAGACACCCACGAGGCCTGTCCGGTCTGCTCAGGGATGCTACACGCAAAGACACTCTAAGTTTTTCTTGCGGATGACCCAGGGGAAAGGAGAGTGGAAATGGAGTAACCCCACTGCTATCTGGCTAGCTCCCACGGTTAGCATGGCTAACCAGGAGCACCCACGACAACACGGGGCGGACGACAGCGTTGCTAACATGATTAGCGCAGCTACGAGCGGACAACGAAGGACTCTATCGTGAGGTATGTGAAAATGCTTGACCTAGCTTGCTAGCTAACCTTCTCATATTTTGCCTGTTTCGCTATCCTGTCCGACCGAATCGACTGTAGAATTCATCGCATAACTAAGTGGTTTTTTTTTACAGATGCTACGCTGCTCGAGGGCCCATCTTAGCACCGCTAGCGGGCTCACGAGTACCTCCACGTTTAGCCACGGCTAACAAGGAGACTCTCTGTCCAGCATAGTCCAGGAGGAGGATTTTCAGCTACCTGTTCAGCTGTGCTACCTGGTAGTTTTCCTATGCCTACGACGAAACATTGTGACGCTGAGAGCTTATCCACCCATGAGGTTATGGATGACTCTCTGACGCTAACCATGTCAGGGATCGAGGGGCCCTGGCGGGATGGACAAGGACAAATGGCCTTGGTATTGCAGGCCCACCAGACAGAAAAGCTACAGGAGCTGCAAGGGGCCACCAGCAAAAAGAAAAGGAAAGTCTGAGATGCCCCTGCACCATTACAGGCGCTCTCACTCACAGAAGGAGAGAAAATGCCGAATTTTTACAACCGTTACCTGTGTTTAAGGAGCATAGACTAGCTTGTTCGGAACGTTCAAACACACTATATCACTCAGACCCTTGTGTAACAAAGATAAATTGCCATCCATACACGACAATAAAATCTCAGCAGCAGCTAGACATCCCTCCCAGGCTCATGGCGCATGCGCAGGCCTTGAGGGCGTGTCTGACAAACGAATGGGTCATCACAACGGATATGTTGTAGGCTCAAGCTACAGTAAATCAAGGGACCCCCCCACCCTTTTTTTGTGGGGGTACTACGTTCGGACATTAACCCAGCACGCGCGCACGTGCTAGGAGAGGAAGTGTCAACGATGCTACAGAAAGGAGTAATAAATATTGTTCCAGAGCACAAACCGCGCTCCGGTCAGCGTAGCAAGCTCTTCCTGGTGCCCAAAAGAGATCAATCCCTGAGACCGGTCCTGGATCTCAGGACTCTGGGCAAGAAAACAAGAACTTTCAAGTTAAAAATGTTGACACTGCGGCAGGTCTCCCAGTCCGTGAGACTTGGAGACTACGCATGTACAGTGGATTTGAAAGACGCCTATTTCCATGTGGGCGTCTGGAGGAAGCACAGGAAATTCCTCCGGTTTGCCTTCGAAGGGAAAGCTTATGAATGCAAAGCCTTACCCTTCGGTTTGAAGACTGCTCCTTGTACATTTACTAAATTTCTGGACGCAACCCTGACCCCTCTTAGGAATCAAGGAGTCAGGATTATGAACTACCTGGATGACCTCCTGGTTTCTGGCCGGAAGCAGAATACAGGCCCAGTCACACTCCTGCAGGGTGATCTCTCACCTGGATTCTCTCGGTTTTGTCATAAACCTACAAAGGAGTGACCTGACCCCATGACGGATTACCATATTTCTGGGAGTGCAGGTCTACACCATCCGGTACAGGGCATGGCTCTCAGAGGAACGTGTTTCCTCGATTCGTCGTTGCCTGGCAAAGTTTAAACTGAATCATCGGATTCACCTGAGAACGTGCCAACGCCTTTTAGGCCTCTTGGCGGAAGCCATACCCTGTGTGCCACACGCATTGCTAAAGATGCGGACCCTGCATATATGGCTAAACCAACAAAAACGACCTTCCCCCGTCTGGGTTAGCAGGAAAGTTTAGAATCATTTCAAAGTGCCTGAGGGCCCCAGAACTTTAGAGAGGCCTGTCTGTGTTCACGGAAGGGGTCCCGTAAGGTAGGGTGTCATCCCGGATGGTCATCACGACGGACACCTCGGAAACAGGATGGGGAGGCATTCTGCAGAAATCAGAATGCCCGAGGCCTCTGGAATGAGCAGGAAGCAAGATTGTACATCAACTTCCTGGAGTTGTTGGCCGTATTCCTGTCAGCAAAATACTTCTTTGGTAAAGGTCTGATTGCGGGACAGCACGTCCTGGTGTAATCAGATAACAAAACCATGGTGTCCTTCATTAACTGGGAAGGGGGGACGAGATCCCAAGCCCTCCTCAGCCTGACACAGAGGATGCTCACATGGTATGCTCCAGGATTATTGTTGCTCAGGGCGACTCATGTTCCGGGTGAACTGAATTATGGAGCGAATGCCCTCTCAAGAGGGCCTCTTTTGGAATCAGAATGAAGACTGAACCCACGAGTCGTGGATCAGGTCTGGTCACGGTTTGAAAGAACCTCGGTGGACTTGATCCCATGCGGAGCTAGCTCACAATGTGACCTCTACTTCTCAATGTTCAGGGATACCATGGCAGTTGCCTTCTTACAGAGACCTGCTGAATCAGGCACGTGGGCAGCTTTTACACCCACGTCCGGAGCTGTGGCAGCCTTCAGCCTGGCCACTGAAGGGAACTGGCTGAAGGCCTAAGGCCTGATCATCTTTGTTCCAACAACAACAACAGCATACACAAGGGAGACCCTTGGTGTTTATGTTTACTTGGGAGATGCTTCAGTGGAAGAGTTCCCCTCTCCTCTGACAGTTCTCCAACATCAGGATGGGCCTCTTTGACAGTCCTAGTAATTGTCTGTTCAAGAAGCAGATGAGGGACTCGTGCGTGCCCCTTGTACATATTTTTTCCACTGGGGAACTGCAAGGTTACCCTGTGCTTGAACTGGGTTCTCTACCTCCACATTGCCATCTGATTGCCAGTGGCGTAATAGGTCCCTTGCTCTTTTCCTCCTGCTTCTCAAGATTTCCAGGGAAAAAGGAGATGATGAGTAATCACACTAGCAGAGGACACTTATGCTGTCTCTAGCTGGTGTTTTCATCTATGTGTCCAGTGGTAACATCAGGCTGATGTTTCTACATGTGGCATTTTTCTTCTCAGGCTGTGCTCTCTACATACCTTGTGGAGAGCGGCTGGGAAATGCCTGCCGTATTAAGGCAGATGTTCTCACATGCATTTTGCTGAGCATTTCAAGGGCGTGAATGAATTACGTTCCCATAGCAAATGTTGCACCGAGAGAACCAGACTGAAAGGGAACTGAAAGTTATGCACCATAACTCATGTTCCCTGAAGGAAGGGAACGAGGTGCAACATATTTGGCCCTTTCAATGCTGAAAGCTCGGTGAAGTGCATTTTAGAGAAAGATGGATGGGCGTCAGCCGCTTAAATACCCAGATGGCGGGGCCTGTGGCGCGACGCTGACACCATCGCCGTAAAGGCGTGAGTGTATTACTTCAGGTAACCGTGCGGAGGCGCTGATTCCCATAGCAAATGTTGCATCTCGTTCCCTTCCTTCAGGGAACATGAGTTATGGTGCATAACTTTCAGATCTTCTTGCTTCTAGGTAGCAGCAATACACTGCCCCACCATGTAGCAAAAGAAAAAAAGCAATTTTTCCTAATCCAAATTAAGATACAAATAACCTCAAAATTCTAGATTAGATTGGATTACTGGATTTGTTGCACGGAAGGAACTGGCTCTTATGCTATGTGTATAAAAACACAAATTATCTACAAAATAAACCACTTATCCACATACAGACTGTGCTAAAAAATGTCAAAACTCTATTTTAGTTTGTAATGTTCACTTCCGCTCTCGGCAGGGACTGGTCGCATTTCCTTTTGCTCCTACATCTCCCTGCATTCCCTCCCCCGCTTCTGCATTTGTCTCGTCTATAACTCTTCAGCGCTCGCTCGAACCAATTTGGAATGGAATTATGTGCGTGGACTGTCTTCTGGGCTATTTCACTTATCGATTCTATCGACAACAAAAATTTCTGCGAAGCGCTCCGGCCGGGGAGAGCCAGGGCGCCCTATCGACATGCAGGCGGTGAGCTGCATTATGGACTCTATGAGCAGGCTAATGCAACTGTCCGCTCTTTCTGTCGGGGACGTGGAATCTCTGTGTTTTATTGGGACACCGGAGGCTCATGCCACTGAAGGGCTGAGGGGGACCGCGGCGATTGGCGTGCTGACGAGGACCTCCGCTCAGCGAAAATGCTTTGATCCAGGCTATGAAGGACCTTCCCAGCTGTTTGTGCGGGCTGTGTCACACGGTGAGAGAAGCGGTGGCTGCCGCGGACCTGCAGTGTGAACTGTGGACTCGTTTACAGCGCTCGGATTCAAACAGAGCACATATGGAGGAATCTTTTAGCTCGGAACCTGACACGAATTCGGCGATTTGGACCCAGAAAACAGAACCTGGACTTAAAGACCGCAGTACAAAGAACACTGTGGGCTGACTGGAAAATAAAGCAACTTATCTAATCTGGCCTCTGGCCTTGGAACTGTTGAAGGCTACAAATCTTCTCCTAGACTGGGAGCTGAAGGAACCCGCTGCCTCCTACCCCTCCCCCAGAGGTTTCTGTGTGCATTCTTGGTTTGAGCCGAGCTCTGAGACCAGCGAACTGTTTCTTATCTAGAATTGTTACACACAGACTGTTCCCTCCCGCCTGCCGTCATAAATGCATCTTGTCCTGTAACTAAATGTGCTTATTTGATATGGTTTTTACTGATTCACGCGGTGTCTTGAAGACAAAACGTGATTCATCTTTTTTTAATATCAACGCTGTAAACCCCGTGTCTTATCCTGTTTTCCTGCTTTTGACCTTCATCTGGGGACAGATTGGGCCTGGCCGCGCTATGAGTTATGAGTGTTGATAAACATATAACGTGTTGATAAACATGTCATGCTTTGTTCAGCTGCAGCTTGTTTGCACTCATTCTATCTCCTGGATGTCTGAAACTACATATTTACGTTGTACCGATGAAAATTGATGCAATGTTAATAAACCTTCTTGATTCTTGATTCTTGATTCTTGATTCTAATGTAAATATGTTACTGCTGTATAATAATTAGGAACATAAACTACAACAACAATGGCACTGTTTATGCCCTGTTAACATCTGTCTTGACCTTGTCACAATATAAATTTAAGTGAGCTGAAAAAGTAAATGTTAAATGACATAAAAACAACAACAACAACAACAAAACACTTAATTGCTGCTGATTATAG
>JBBPBX010006440.1:45517-68471 GCA_038048925.1 Garcialebias charrua | reverse complement strand
TCCCACATGTGAAGAGTCTCCTGCTGCTCCTCCCACATGTGAAGAGTCTCTTGCTGCTCCTCCCACATGTGAAGAGTCTCCTGCTGCTCCTCCCACATGTGAAGAGTCTCTTGCTGCTCCTCCCACATGTGAAGAGTCTCCTGCTGCTCCTCCCACATGTGAAGAGTCTCCTGCTGCTCCTCCCACATGTGAAGAGTCTCCTGCTGCTCCTCCCACATGTGAAGAGTCTCTTGCTGCTCCTCCCACATGTGAAGAGTCTCTTGCTGCTCCTCCCACATGTGAAGAGTCTCCTGCTTCTCCTCCCCATGTGAAGAGTCTCCTGCTTCTCCTCCCACATGTCAGGAGCCAAGATGGTCTAGTGGCAGGGCTTTTGACTACGGATCCGAAGGTCGCGGGTTCGCGCCCCGGCCACTACCCAGCTTGGGGTGTCTATGAGGGCACACCTATTTCTCCAGCTCCCCGGGCGCTTTCGGGCTGCTCACTGCACCACCTGGTAGGTGGTTGGGTTAAATGCAGAGACGAATTTCGTCTGTGTATGGGAAACATACGCAGATGACAGGAATAGACATTATTATTATTATTATTATTTATTATTATTATTATTATTATTATTATTATTATTATTATTATATTATTATCAAGAGTCTCCTGCTGCTCCTCCCACATGTGAAGAGTCTCCTGCTGCTCCTCCCACATGTGAAGATTCTCCTGCTGCTCCTCCTACATGTGAAGAGTCTCTTGCTGCTCCTCCCACATGTGAAGAGTCTCCTGCTGCTCCTCCCACATGTGAAGAGTCTCCTGCTGCTCCTCCCACATGTGAAGAGTCTCTTGCTGCTCCTCCCACATGTGAAGAGTCTCCTGCTGCTCCTCCCACATGTGAAGAGTCTCCTGCTGCTCCTCCCACATGTGAAGAGTCTCCTGCTGCTCCTCCCACATGTGAAGAGTCTCCTGCTGCTCCTCCCACATGTGAAGAGTCTCCTGCTGCTCCTCCCACATGTGAAGAGTCTCCTGCTGCTCCTCCCACATGTGAAGAGTCTCCTGCTGCTCCTCCCACATGTGAAGAGTCTCTTGCTGCTCCTCCCACATGTGAAGAGTCTCCTGCTGCTCCTCCCACATGTGAAGAGTCTCCTGCTGCTCCTCCCACATGTGAAGAGTCTCTTGCTGCTCCTCCCACATGTGAAGAGTCTCCTGCTGCTCCTCCCACATGTGAAGAGTCTCTTGCTGCTCCTCCCACATGTGAAGAGTCTCCTGCTGCTCCTCCCACATGTGAAGAGTCTCCTGCTGCTCCTCCCACATGTGAAGAGTCTCTTGCTGCTCCTCCCACATGTGAAGAGTCTCCTGCTGCTCCTCCCACATGTGAAGAGTCTCCTGCTGCTCCTCCCACATGTGAAGAGTCTCCTGCTGCTCCTCCCACATGTGAAGAGTCTCCTGCTGCTCCTCCCACATGTGAAGAGTCTCTTGCTGCTCCTCCCACATGTGAAGAGTCTCCTGCTGCTCCTCCCACATGTGAAGAGTCTCCTGCTGCTCCTCCCACATGTGAAGAGTCTCCTGCTGCTCCTCCCACATGTGAAGAGTCTCTTGCTGCTCCTCCCACATGTGAAGAGTCTCTTGCTGCTCCTCCCACATGTGAAGAGTCTCCTGTTGCTCCTCCCACATGTCAAGAGTCTCCTGCTTCTCCTCCCACATGTGAAGAGTCTCCTGCTTCTCCTCCCACATGTGAAGAGTCTCCTGCTTCTCCTCCCACATGTGAAGAGTCTCCTGCTGCTCCTCCCACATGTGAAGAGTCTCTTGCTGCTCCTCCCACATGTGAAGAGTCTCCTGCTGCTCCTCCCACATGTGAAGAGTCTCCTGCTGCTCCTCCCACATGTGAAGAGTCTCTTGCTGCTCCTCCCACATGTGAAGAGTCTCTTGCTGCTCCTCCCACATGTGAAGAGTCTCTTGCTGCTCCTCCCACATGTGAAGAGTCTCTTGCTGCTCCTCCCACATGTGAAGAGTCTCTTGCTGCTCCTCCCACATGTGAAGAGTCTCTTGCTGCTCCTCCCACATGTGAAGAGTCTCTTGCTGCTCCTCCCACATGTGAAGAGTCTCTTGCTGCTCCTCCCACATGTGAAGAGTCTCTTGCTGCTCCTCCCCATGTGAAGAGTCTCCTGCTTCTCCTCCCCATGTGAAGAGTCTCCTGCTTCTCCTCCCACATGTCAGGAGCCAAGATGGTCTAGTGGCAGGGCTTTTGACTACGGATCCGAAGGTCGCGGGTTCGCGCCCTGGCCACTACCCAGCTTGGGGTGTCTATGAGGGCACACCTATTTCTCCAGCTCCCCGGGCGCTTTCGGGCTGCTCACTGCACCACCTGGTAGGTGGTTGGGTTAAATGCAGAGACGAATTTCGTCTGTGTATGGGAACATACGCAGATGACAGGAATAGACATTATTATTATTATTATTATTATTATTATTATTATTATATTATTATCAAGAGTCTCCTGCTGCTCCTCCCACATGTGAAGAGTCTCCTGCT
Organism: Garcialebias charrua; assembly: GCA_038048925.1. Taxonomy (NCBI): domain Eukaryota; kingdom Metazoa; phylum Chordata; class Actinopteri; order Cyprinodontiformes; family Rivulidae; genus Garcialebias; species Garcialebias charrua. The sequence goes on along the minus strand of JBBPBX010006440.1, from coordinate 65,957 downwards.
GCTCCTCCCACATGTGAAGATTCTCTTGCTGCTCCTCCCACATGTGAAGAGTCTCTTGCTGCTCCTCCCACATGTGAAGAGTCTCCTGCTGCTCCTCCCACATGTGAAGAGTCTCTTGCTGCTCCTCCCACATGTGAAGAGTCTCTTGCTGCTCCTCCCACATGTGAAGAGTCTCCTGCTGCTCCTCCCACATGTGAAGAGTCTCCTGCTGCTCCTCCCACATGTGAAGAGTCTCCTGCTGCTCCTCCCACATGTGAAGAGTCTCCTGCTGCTCCTCCCACATGTGAAGAGTCTCCTGCTGCTCCTCCCACATGTGAAGAGTCTCCTGCTGCTCCTCCCACATGTGAAGAGTCTCTTGCTGCTCCTCCCACATGTGAAGAGTCTCCTGCTGCTCCTCCCACATGTGAAGAGTCTCTTGCTGCTCCTCCCACATGTGAAGAGTCTCCTGCTGCTCCTCCCCATGTGAAGAGTCTCCTGCTGCTCCTCCCACATGTGAAGAGTCTCTTGCTGCTCCTCCCACATGTGAAGAGTCTCCTGCTGCTCCTCCCACATGTGAAGAGTCTCCTGCTGCTCCTCCCACATGTGAAGAGTCTCCTGCTGCTCCTCCCACATGTGAAGAGTCTCCTGCTGCTCCTCCCACATGTGAAGAGTCTCTTGCTGCTCCTCCCACATGTGAAGAGTCTCCTGCTGCTCCTCCCACATGTGAAGAGTCTCCTGCTGCTCCTCCCACATGTCAAGAGTCTCCTGCTGCTCCTCCCCATGTGAAGAGTCTCCTGCTGCTCCTCCCACATGTGAAGAGTCTCTTGCTGCTCCTCCCACATGTGAAGAGTCTCCTGCTGCTCCTCCCCATGTGAAGAGTCTCCTGTTGCTCCTCCCACATGTGAAGAGTCTCTTGCTGCTCCTCCCACATGTGAAGAGTCTCTTGCTGCTCCTCCCACATGTGAAGAGTCTCCTGTTGCTCCTCCCACATGTGAAGAGTCTCCTGCTGCTCCTCCCACATGTGAAGAGTCTCCTGCTGCTCCTCCCACATGTGAAGAGTCTCCTGCTGCTCCTCCCACATGTGAAGAGTCTCCTGCTGCTCCTCCCACATGTGAAGAGTCTCTTGCTGCTCCTCCCACATGTGAAGAGTCTCCTGCTGCTCCTCCCACATGTGAAGAGTCTCCTGCTGCTCCTCCCACATGTGAAGAGTCTCCTGCTGCTCCTCCCACATGTGAAGAGTCTCTTGCTGCTCCTCCCACATGTGAAGAGTCTCTTGCTGCTCCTCCCACATGTGAAGAGTCTCCTGCTGCTCCTCCCACATGTGAAGAGTCTCTTGCTGCTCCTCCCACATGTGAAGAGTCTCTTGCTGCTCCTCCCACATGTGAAGAGTCTCTTGCTGCTCCTCCCACATGTGAAGAGTCTCTTGCTGCTCCTCCCACATGTGAAGAGTCTCTTGCTGCTCCTCCCACATGTGAAGAGTCTCTTGCTGCTCCTCCCACATGTGAAGAGTCTCCTGCTGCTCCTCCCACATGTGAAGAGTCTCTTGCTGCTCCTCCCACATGTGAAGAGTCTCTTGCTGCTCCTCCCACATGTGAAGAGTCTCTTGCTGCTCCTCCCACATGTGAAGAGTCTCTTGCTGCTCCTCCCACATGTGAAGAGTCTCTTGCTGCTCCTCCCACATGTGAAGAGTCTCTTGCTGCTCCTCCCACATGTGAAGAGTCTCTTGCTGCTCCTCCCCATGTGAAGAGTCTCCTGCTTCTCCTCCCCATGTGAAGAGTCTCCTGCTTCTCCTCCCACATGTCAGGAGCCAAGATGGTCTAGTGGCAGGGCTTTTGACTACGGATCCGAAGGTCGCGGGTTCGCGCCCCGGCCACTACCCAGCTTGGGGTGTCTATGAGGGCACACCTATTTCTCCAGCTCCCCGGGCGCTTTCGGGCTGCTCACTGCACCACCTGGTAGGTGGTTGGGTTAAATGCAGAGACGAATTTCGTCTGTGTATGGGAAACATACGCAGATGACAGGAATAGACATTATTATTATTATTATTATTATTATTATTATTATTATTATTATTATTATTATTATTATTATTATTATTATATTATTATCAAGAGTCTCCTGCTGCTCCTCCCACATGTGAAGAGTCTCCTGCTGCTCCTCCCACATGTGAAGAGTCTCTTGCTGCTCCTCCCACATGTGAAGAGTCTCCTGCTGCTCCTCCCACATGTGAAGAGTCTCCTGCTGCTCCTCCCACATGTGAAGAGTCTCTTGCTGCTCCTCCCACATGTGAAGAGTCTCCTGCTGCTCCTCCCACATGTGAAGAGTCTCCTGCTGCTCCTCCCACATGTGAAGAGTCTCTTGCTGCTCCTCCCACATGTGAAGAGTCTCCTGCTGCTCCTCCCACATGTGAAGAGTCTCCTGCTGCTCCTCCCACATGTGAAGAGTCTCCTGCTGCTCCTCCCACATGTGAAGAGTCTCTTGCTGCTCCTCCCACATGTGAAGAGTCTCCTGCTGCTCCTCCCACATGTGAAGAGTCTCTTGCTGCTCCTCCCACATGTGAAGAGTCTCCTGCTGCTCCTCCCACATGTGAAGAGTCTCCTGCTGCTCCTCCCACATGTGAAGAGTCTCTTGCTGCTCCTCCCACATGTGAAGAGTCTCCTGCTGCTCCTCCCACATGTGAAGAGTCTCTTGCTGCTCCTCCCACATGTGAAGAGTCTCCTGCTGCTCCTCCCACATGTGAAGAGTCTCCTGCTGCTCCTCCCACATGTGAAGAGTCTCTTGCTGCTCCTCCCACATGTGAAGAGTCTCCTGCTGCTCCTCCCACATGTGAAGAGTCTCCTGCTGCTCCTCCCACATGTGAAGAGTCTCCTGCTGCTCCTCCCACATGTGAAGAGTCTCCTGCTGCTCCTCCCACATGTGAAGAGTCTCTTGCTGCTCCTCCCACATGTGAAGAGTCTCCTGCTGCTCCTCCCACATGTGAAGAGTCTCCTGCTGCTCCTCCCACATGTGAAGAGTCTCCTGCTGCTCCTCCCACATGTGAAGAGTCTCTTGCTGCTCCTCCCACATGTGAAGAGTCTCCTGCTGCTCCTCCCACATGTGAAGAGTCTCCTGCTGCTCCTCCCACATGTGAAGAGTCTCTTGCTGCTCCTCCCACATGTGAAGAGTCTCCTGCTGCTCCTCCCACATGTGAAGAGTCTCCTGCTGCTCCTCCCACATGTGAAGAGTCTCTTGCTGCTCCTCCCACATGTGAAGAGTCTCCTGCTGCTCCTCCCACATGTGAAGAGTCTCTTGCTGCTCCTCCCACATGTGAAGAGTCTCTTGCTGCTCCTCCCACATGTGAAGAGTCTCCTGCTGCTCCTCCCACATGTGAAGAGTCTCCTGCTGCTCCTCCCACATGTGAAGAGTCTCCTGCTGCTCCTCCCACATGTGAAGAGTCTCCTGCTGCTCCTCCCACATGTGAAGAGTCTCCTGCTGCTCCTCCCACATGTGAAGAGTCTCTTGCTGCTCCTCCCACATGTGAAGAGTCTCTTGCTGCTCCTCCCACATGTGAAGAGTCTCTTGCTGCTCCTCCCACATGTGAAGAGTCTCTTGCTGCTCCTCCCACATGTGAAGAGTCTCCTGCTGCTCCTCCCACATGTGAAGAGTCTCCTGCTGCTCCTCCCACATGTGAAGAGTCTCTTGCTGCTCCTCCCACATGTGAAGAGTCTCTTGCTGCTCCTCCCACATGTGAAGAGTCTCTTGCTGCTCCTCCCACATGTGAAGAGTCTCTTGCTGCTCCTCCCACATGTGAAGAGTCTCCTGCTGCTCCTCCCACATGTGAAGAGTCTCCTGCTGCTCCTCCCACATGTGAAGAGTCTCCTGCTGCTCCTCCCACATGTGAAGAGTCTCCTGCTGCTCCTCCCACATGTGAAGAGTCTCCTGCTGCTCCTCCCACATGTGAAGAGTCTCTTGCTGCTCCTCCCACATGTGAAGAGTCTCCTGCTGCTCCTCCCACATGTGAAGAGTCTCCTGCTGCTCCTCCCACATGTGAAGAGTCTCTTGCTGCTCCTCCCACATGTGAAGAGTCTCTTGCTGCTCCTCCCACATGTGAAGAGTCTCTTGCTGCTCCTCCCACATGTGAAGAGTCTCTTGCTGCTCCTCCCACATGTGAAGAGTCTCTTGCTGCTCCTCCCACATGTGAAGAGTCTCTTGCTGCTCCTCCCACATGTGAAGAGTCTCTTGCTGCTCCTCCCACATGTGAAGAGTCTCCTGCTGCTCCTCCCACATGTGAAGAGTCTCTTGCTGCTCCTCCCACATGTGAAGAGTCTCCTGCTGCTCCTCCCACATGTGAAGAGTCTCCTTGCTGCTCCTCCCACATGTGAAGAGTCTCCTGCTGCTCCTCCCACATGTGAAGAGTCTCTTGCTGCTCCTCCCACATGTGAAGAGTCTCCTGCTGCTCCTCCCACATGTGAAGAGTCTCCTGCTGCTCCTCCCACATGTGAAGAGTCTCTTGCTGCTCCTCCCACATGTGAAGAGTCTCCTGCTGCTCCTCCCACATGTGAAGAGTCTCCTGCTGCTCCTCCCACATGTGAAGAGTCTCCTGCTGCTCCTCCCACATGTGAAGAGTCTCCTGCTGCTCCTCCCACATGTGAAGAGTCTCCTGCTGCTCCTCCCACATGTGAAGAGTCTCCTGCTGCTCCTCCCACATGTGAAGAGTCTCCTGCTGCTCCTCCCACATGTGAAGAGTCTCCTGCTGCTCCTCCCACATGTGAAGAGTCTCTTGCTGCTCCTCCCACATGTGAAGAGTCTCCTGCTGCTCCTCCCACATGTGAAGAGTCTCCTGCTGCTCCTCCCACATGTGAAGAGTCTCCTGCTGCTCCTCCCACATGTGAAGAGTCTCTTGCTGCTCCTCCCACATGTGAAGAGTCTCCTGCTGCTCCTCCCACATGTGAAGAGTCTCTTGCTGCTCCTCCCACATGTGAAGAGTCTCTTGCTGCTCCTCCCACATGTGAAGAGTCTCTTGTTGCTCCTCCCACATGTCAAGAGTCTCCTGCTTCTCCTCCCACATGTGAAGAGTCTCCTGCTTCTCCTCCCACATGTGAAGAGTCTCTTGCTGCTCCTCCCACATGTGAAGAGTCTCCTGCTTCTCCTTCCACATGTGAAGAGTCTCCTGCTTCTCCTCCCACATGTGAAGAGTCTCTTGCTGCTCCTCCCACATGTCAAGAGTCTCCTGCTTCTCCTCCCACATGTGAAGAGTCTCCTGCTTCTCCTCCCACATGTGAAGAGTCTCTTGCTGCTCCTCCCACATGTGAAGAGTCTCTGCTGCTCCTCCCACATGTGAAGAGTCTCTTGCTGCTCCTCCCACATGTGAAGAGTCTCTTGCTGCTCCTCCCACATGTGAAGAGTCTCTTGCTGCTCCTCCCACATGTGAAGAGTCTCTTGCTGCTCCTCCCACATGTGAAGAGTCTCTTGCTGCTCCTCCCACATGTGAAGAGTCTCCTGCTGCTCCTCCCACATGTGAAGAGTCTCTTGCTGCTCCTCCCACATGTGAAGAGTCTCTTGCTGCTCCTCCCACATGTGAAGAGTCTCTTGCTGCTCCTCCCACATGTGAAGAGTCTCCTGCTGCTCCTCCCACATGTGAAGAGTCTCTTGCTACTCCTCCCACATGTCAAGAGTCTCCTGCTTCTCCTCCCACATGTGAAGAGTCTCTTGCTTCTCCTCCCACATGTGAAGAGTCTCTTGCTGCTCCTCCCACAGGTGAAGAGTCTCTTGCTGCTCCTCCCACATGTGAAGAGTCTCCTGCTGCTCCTCCCACATGTGAAGAGTCTCTTGCTGCTCCTCCCACATGTGAAGAGTCTCTTGCTGCTCCTCCCACATGTGAAGAGTCTCTTGCTGCTCCTCCCACATGTGAAGAGTCTCTTGCTGCTCCTCCCACATGTGAAGAGTCTCCTGCTGCTCCTCCCACATGTGAAGAGTCTCCTGCTGCTCCTCCCACATGTCAAGAGTCTCCTGCTGCTCCTCCCACATGTGAAGAGTCTCTTGCTGCTCCTCCCACATTTGAAGATTCTCCTACTGCTCCTCCCACATGTGAAGAGTCTCTTGCTGCTCCTCCCACATGTGAATAGTCTCTTGCTGCTCCTAATAATAATAATAATAATGAATTCAATTTATAACGCACTTTTCATTAATGAAAATCTCAAATGCTCCCACATTTCCATCCTACCATATTTGAAGAGTCTCTTGCTGCTCCTCCCACATTTGAAGAGTCTCCTACTGCTCCTCCCACATGTCAAGAGTCTCCTGCTGCTCCTCCCACATGTCAAGAGTCTCCTGCTGCTCCTCCCACATGTCAAGAGTCTCCTGCTGCTCCTCCCACATGTGAAGAGTCTCTTGCTGCTCCTCCCACATGTCAAGAGTCTCCTGTTGCTCCTCCCACATGTCAAGAGTCTCTTGCTGCTCCTCCCACATGTCAAGAGTCTCCTGTTGCTCCTCCCACATGTCAAGAGTCTCCTGCTGCTCCTCCCACATGTCAAGAGTCTCCTGTTGCTCCTCCCACATGTCAAGAGTCTCCTGCTGCTCCTCCCACATGTCAAGAGTCTCCTGCTGCTCCTCCCACATGTCAAGAGTCTCCTGTTGCTCCTCCCACATGTCAAGAGTCTCTTGCTGCTCCTCCCACATGTGAAGAGTCTCCTGTTGCTCCTCCCACATGTGAAGAGTCTCCTGTTGCTCCTCCCACATGTCAAGAGTCTCCTGCTGCTCCTCCCACATGTCAAGAGTCTCCTGCTGCTCCTCCCACATGTCAAGAGTCTCCTGCTGCTCCTCCCACATGTCAAGAGTCTCCTGCTGCTCCTCCCACATGTCAAGAGTCTCCTGTTGCTCCTCCCACATGTCAAGAGTCTCTTGCTGCTCCTCCCACATGTGAAGAGTCTCCTGCTGCTCCTCCCACATGTGAAGAGTCTCCTGTTGCTCCTCCCACATGTGAAGAGTCTCCTGTTGCTCCTCCCACATGTGAAGAGTCTCTTGCTGCTCCTCCCACATGTGAAGAGTCTCTTGCTGCTCCTCCCACATGTGAAGAGTCTCCTGCTGCTCCTCCCACATGTGAAGAGTCTCCTGCTGCTCCTCCCACATGTGAAGAGTCTCCTGCTGCTCCTCCCACATGTGAAGAGTCTCCTGTTGCTCCTCCCACATGTCAAGAGTCTCCTGCTGCTCCTCCCACATGTCAAGAGTCTCCTGTTGCTCCTCCCACATGTCAAGAGTCTCTTGCTGCTCCTCCCACATGTCAAGAGTCTCCTGTTGCTCCTCCCACATGTCAAGAGTCTCCTGCTGCTCCTCCCACATGTCAAGAGTCTCCTGTTGCTCCTCCCACATGTCAAGAGTCTCCTGCTGCTCCTCCCACATGTCAAGAGTCTCCTGTTGCTCCTCCCACATGTCAAGAGTCTCCTGCTGCTCCTCCCACATGTCAAGAGTCTCCTGTTGCTCCTCCCACATGTCAAGAGTCTCTTGCTGCTCCTCCCACATGTGAAGAGTCTCCTGTTGCTCCTCCCACATGTGAAGAGTCTCCTGCTGCTCCTCCCACATGTCAAGAGTCTCCTGCTGCTCCTCCCACATGTGAAGAGTCTCCTGCTGCTCCTCCCACATGTGAAGAGTCTCCTGCTGCTCCTCCCACATGTGAAGAGTCTCCTGCTGCTCCTCCCACATGTGAAGAGTCTCCTGTTGCTCCTCCCACATGTGAAGAGTCTCCTGTTGCTCCTCCCACATGTCAAGAGTCTCTTGCTGCTCCTCCCACATGTCAAGAGTCTCCTGCTGCTCCTCCCACATGTCAAGAGTCTCCTGCTGCTCCTCCCACATGTCAAGAGTCTCCTGTTGCTCCTCCCACATGTCAAGAGTCTCCTGCTGCTCCTCCCACATGTCAAGAGTCTCCTGCTGCTCCTCCCACATGTCAAGAGTCTCCTGCTGCTCCTCCCACATGTGAAGAGTCTCCTGCTGCTCCTCCCACATGTCAAGAGTCTCCTGCTGCTCCTCCCACATGTGAAGAGTCTCCTGCTGCTCCTCCCACATGTGAAGAGTCTCCTTTGCTGCTCCTCCCACATGTGAAGAGTCTCCTGCTGCTCCTCCCACATGTGAAGAGTCTCCTGCTGCTCCTCCCACATGTGAAGAGTCTCCTGCTGCTCCTCCCACATGTGAAGAGTCTCCTGCTGCTCCTCCCACATGTGAAGAGTCTCTTGCTGCTCCTCCCACATGTGAAGAGTCTCCTGCTGCTCCTCCCACATGTGAAGATTCTCCTGCTGCTCCTCCCACATGTGAAGAGTCTCTTGCTGCTCCTCCCACATGTGAAGAGTCTCCTGCTGCTCCTCCCACATGTGAAGAGTCTCTTGCTGCTCCTCCCACATGTGAAGAGTCTCTTGCTGCTCCTCCCACATGTGAAGAGTCTCCTGCTGCTCCTCCCACATGTGAAGAGTCTCCTGCTGCTCCTCCCACATGTGAAGAGTCTCCTGCTGCTCCTCCCACATGTGAAGAGTCTCCTGCTGCTCCTCTCACATGTGAAGATTCTCCTGCTGCTCCTCCCACATGTGAAGAGTCTCTTGCTGCTCCTCCCACATGTGAAGAGTCTCTTGCTGCTCCTCCCACATGTGAAGAGTCTCTTGCTGCTCCTCCCACATGTGAAGAGTCTCTTGCTGCTCCTCCCACATGTGAAGAGTCTCCTGCTGCTCCTCCCACATGTGAAGAGTCTCCTGCTGCTCCTCCCACATGTGAAGAGTCTCTTGCTGCTCCTCCCACATGTGAAGAGTCTCTTGCTGCTCCTCCCACATGTGAAGAGTCTCTTGCTGCTCCTCCCACATGTGAAGAGTCTCTTGCTGCTCCTCCCACATGTGAAGAGTCTCCTGCTGCTCCTCCCACATGTGAAGAGTCTCCTGCTGCTCCTCCCACATGTGAAGAGTCTCCTGCTGCTCCTCCCACATGTGAAGAGTCTCCTGCTTCTCCTCCCACATGTGAAGAGTCTCCTGCTGCTCCTCCCACATGTGAAGAGTCTCCTGCTGCTCCTCCCACATGTGAAGAGTCTCCTGCTTCTCCTCCCACATGTGAAGAGTCTCCTGCTTCTCCTCCCACATGTGAAGAGTCTCTTGCTGCTCCTCCCACATGTGAAGAGTCTCTTGCTGCTCCTCCCACATGTGAAGAGTCTCTTGCTGCTCCTCCCACATGTGAAGAGTCTCTTGCTGCTCCTCCCACATGTGAAGAGTCTCTTGCTGCTCCTCCCACATGTGAAGAGTCTCTTGCTGCTCCTCCCACATGTGAAGAGTCTCTTGCTGCTCCTCCCACATGTGAAGAGTCTCTTGCTGCTCCTCCCACATGTGAAGAGTCTCCTGCTGCTCCTCCCACATGTGAAGAGTCTCCTGCTGCTCCTCCCACATGTGAAGAGTCTCTTGCTGCTCCTCCCACATGTGAAGAGTCTCCTGCTGCTCCTCCCACATGTGAAGAGTCTCTTGCTGCTCCTCCCACATGTGAAGAGTCTCCTGCTGCTCCTCCCACATGTGAAGAGTCTCCTGCTGCTCCTCCCACATGTGAAGAGTCTCCTGCTGCTCCTCCCACATGTGAAGAGTCTCCTGCTGCTCCTCCCACATGTGAAGAGTCTCCTGCTGCTCCTCCCACATGTGAAGAGTCTCCTGCTGCTCCTCCCACATGTGAAGAGTCTCCTGCTGCTCCTCCCACATGTGAAGAGTCTCTGCTGCTCCTCCCACATGTGAAGAGTCTCCTGCTGCTCCTCCCACATGTGAAGAGTCTCCTGCTGCTCCTCCCACATGTGAAGAGTCTCTTGCTGCTCCTCCCACATGTGAAGAGTCTCTTGCTGCTCCTCCCACATGTGAAGAGTCTCCTGCTGCTCCTCCCACATGTGAAGAGTCTCTTGCTGCTCCTCCCACATGTGAAGAGTCTCTTGCTGCTCCTCCCACATGTGAAGAGTCTCCTGCTGCTCCTCCCACATGTGAAGAGTCTCTTGCTGCTCCTCCCACATGTGAAGAGTCTCTTGCTGCTCCTCCCACATGTGAAGAGTCTCTTGCTGCTCCTCCCACATGTGAAGAGTCTCTTGCTGCTCCTCCCACATGTGAAGAGTCTCTTGCTGCTCCTCCCACATGTGAAGAGTCTTGCTGCTCCTCCCACATGTGAAGAGTCTCCTGCTGCTCCTCCCACATGTGAAGAGTCTCTTGCTGCTCCTCCCACATGTGAAGAGTCTCTTGCTGCTCCTCCCACATGTGAAGAGTCTCCTGCTGCTCCTCCCACATGTGAAGAGTCTCTTGCTGCTCCTCCCACATGTGAAGAGTCTCTTGCTGCTCCTCCCACATGTGAAGAGTCTCTTGCTGCTCCTCCCACATGTGAAGAGTCTCTTGCTGCTCCTCCCACATGTGAAGAGTCTCTTGCTGCTCCTCCCACATGTGAAGAGTCTCTTGCTGCTCCTCCCACATGTGAAGAGTCTCTTGCTGCTCCTCCCACATGTGAAGAGTCTCTTGCTGCTCCTCCCACATGTGAAGAGTCTCCTGCTGCTCCTCCCACATGTGAAGAGTCTCTTGCTGCTCCTCCCACATGTGAAGAGTCTCTTGCTGCTCCTCCCACATGTGAAGAGTCTCTTGCTGCTCCTCCCACATGTGAAGAGTCTCCTGCTGCTCCTCCCACATGTGAAGAGTCTCTTGCTGCTCCTCCCACATGTGAAGAGTCTCTTGCTGCTCCTCCCACATGTGAAGAGTCTCTTGCTGCTCCTCCCACATGTGAAGAGTCTCTTGCTGCTCCTCCCACATGTGAAGAGTCTCCTGCTGCTCCTCCCACATGTGAAGAGTCTCCTGCTGCTCCTCCCACATGTCAAGAGTCTCCTGCTGCTCCTCCCACATGTGAAGAGTCTCTTGCTGCTCCTCCCACATTTGAAGATTCTCCTACTGCTCCTCCCACATGTGAAGAGTCTCTTGCTGCTCCTCCCACATGTGAATAGTCTCTTGCTGCTCCTAATAATAATAATAATAATGAATTCAATTTATAACGCACTTTTCATTAATGAAAATCTCAAATGCTCCCACATTTCCATCCTACCATATTTGAAGAGTCTCTTGCTGCTCCTCCCACATTTGAAGAGTCTCCTACTGCTCCTCCCACATGTCAAGAGTCTCCTGCTGCTCCTCCCACATGTCAAGAGTCTCCTGCTGCTCCTCCCACATGTCAAGAGTCTCCTGCTGCTCCTCCCACATGTGAAGAGTCTCTTGCTGCTCCTCCCACATGTCAAGAGTCTCCTGTTGCTCCTCCCACATGTCAAGAGTCTCTTGCTGCTCCTCCCACATGTCAAGAGTCTCCTGTTGCTCCTCCCACATGTCAAGAGTCTCCTGCTGCTCCTCCCACATGTCAAGAGTCTCCTGTTGCTCCTCCCACATGTCAAGAGTCTCCTGCTGCTCCTCCCACATGTCAAGAGTCTCCTGTTGCTCCTCCCACATGTCAAGAGTCTCTTGCTGCTCCTCCCACATGTCAAGAGTCTCCTGTTGCTCCTCCCACATGTCAAGAGTCTCCTGTTGCTCCTCCCACATGTCAAGAGTCTCCTGCTGCTCCTCCCACATGTCAAGAGTCTCCTGCTGCTCCTCCCACATGTCAAGAGTCTCCTGCTGCTCCTCCCACATGTCAAGAGTCTCCTGCTGCTCCTCCCACATGTCAAGAGTCTCCTGTTGCTCCTCCCACATGTCAAGAGTCTCTTGCTGCTCCTCCCACATGTGAAGAGTCTCCTGCTGCTCCTCCCACATGTGAAGAGTCTCCTGTTGCTCCTCCCACATGTGAAGAGTCTCCTGTTGCTCCTCCCACATGTGAAGAGTCTCTTGCTGCTCCTCCCACATGTGAAGAGTCTCTTGCTGCTCCTCCCACATGTGAAGAGTCTCCTGCTGCTCCTCCCACATGTGAAGAGTCTCCTGCTGCTCCTCCCACATGTGAAGAGTCTCCTGCTGCTCCTCCCACATGTCAAGAGTCTCCTGCTGCTCCTCCCACATGTGAAGAGTCTCCTGCTGCTCCTCCCACATGTCAAGAGTCTCCTGCTGCTCCTCCCACATGTGAAGAGTCTCTTGCTGCTCCTCCCACATGTCAAGAGTCTCCTGTTGCTCCTCCCACATGTCAAGAGTCTCTTGCTGCTCCTCCCACATGTCAAGAGTCTCCTGTTGCTCCTCCCACATGTCAAGAGTCTCCTGCTGCTCCTCCCACATGTCAAGAGTCTCCTGCTGCTCCTCCCACATGTCAAGAGTCTCCTGCTGCTCCTCCCACATGTCAAGAGTCTCCTGCTGCTCCTCCCACATGTCAAGAGTCTCCTGCTGCTCCTCCCACATGTCAAGAGTCTCCTGTTGCTCCTCCCACATGTCAAGAGTCTCCTGCTGCTCCTCCCACATGTGAAGAGTCTCCTGCTGCTCCTCCCACATGTGAAGAGTCTCTTGCTGCTCCTCCCACATGTGAAGAGTCTCCTGCTGCTCCTCCCACATGTGAAGAGTCTCCTGCTGCTCCTCCCACATGTGAAGAGTCTCCTGCTGCTCCTCCCACATGTGAAGAGTCTCCTGTTGCTCCTCCCACATGTGAAGAGTCTCCTGCTGCTCCTCCCACATGTGAAGAGTCTCCTGTTGCTCCTCCCACATGTCAAGAGTCTCCTGCTGCTCCTCCCACATGTCAAGAGTCTCCTGTTGCTCCTCCCACATGTCAAGAGTCTCCTGCTGCTCCTCCCACATGTCAAGAGTCTCCTGTTGCTCCTCCCACATGTCAAGAGTCTCCTGCTGCTCCTCCCACATGTCAAGAGTCTCCTGCTGCTCCTCCCACATGTCAAGAGTCTCCTGCTGCTCCTCCCACATGTCAAGAGTCTCCTGCTGCTCCTCCCACATGTCAAGAGTCTCCTGTTGCTCCTCCCACATGTCAAGAGTCTCTTGCTGCTCCTCCCACATGTCAAGAGTCTCCTGTTGCTCCTCCCACATGTCAAGAGTCTCCTGCTGCTCCTCCCACATGTCAAGAGTCTCCTGCTGCTCCTCCCACATGTCAAGAGTCTCCTGCTGCTCCTCCCACATGTCAAGAGTCTCCTGTTGCTCCTCCCACATGTCAAGAGTCTCCTGCTGCTCCTCCCACATGTGAAGAGTCTCCTGCTGCTCCTCCCACATGTGAAGAGTCTCCTGTTGCTCCTCCCACATGTGAAGAGTCTCCTGCTGCTCCTCCCACATGTGAAGAGTCTCTGCTGCTCCTCCCACATGTGAAGAGTCTCCTGCTGCTCCTCCCACATGTGAAGAGTCTCCTGTTGCTCCTCCCACATGTGAAGAGTCTCCTGTTGCTCCTCCCACATGTGAAGAGTCTCCTGTTGCTCCTCCCACATGTCAAGAGTCTCTTGCTGCTCCTCCCACATGTCAAGAGTCTCCTGTTGCTCCTCCCACATGTCAAGAGTCTCCTGCTGCTCCTCCCACATGTCAAGAGTCTCCTGTTGCTCCTCCCACATGTCAAGAGTCTCCTGCTGCTCCTCCCACATGTCAAGAGTCTCCTGTTGCTCCTCCCACATGTCAAGAGTCTCCTGCTGCTCCTCCCACATGTCAAGAGTCTCCTGTTGCTCCTCCCACATGTCAAGAGTCTCCTGCTGCTCCTCCCACATGTCAAGAGTCTCCTGTTGCTCCTCCCACATGTCAAGAGTCTCTTGCTGCTCCTCCCACATGTCAAGAGTCTCCTGTTGCTCCTCCCACATGTCAAGAGTCTCCTGCTGCTCCTCCCACATGTCAAGAGTCTCCTGTTGCTCCTCCCACATGTCAAGAGTCTCTTGCTGCTCCTCCCACATGTGAAGAGTCTCCTGTTGCTCCTCCCACATGTGAAGAGTCTCCTGCTGCTCCTCCCACATGTCAAGAGTCTCCTGTTGCTCCTCCCACATGTGAAGAGTCTCCTGCTGCTCCTCCCACATGTCAAGAGTCTCCTGTTGCTCCTCCCACATGTGAAGAGTCTCCTGCTGCTCCTCCCACATGTGAAGAGTCTCCTGTTGCTCCTCCCACATGTGAAGAGTCTCTTGTTGCTCCTCCCACATGTGAAGAGTCTCCTGCTGCTCCTCCCACATGTCAAGAGTCTCCTGCTGCTCCTCCCACATGTCAAGAGTCTCCTGCTGCTCGTGTTTCTGACAAGCGGCCATGTTTTGTGGTCTTCCAGATGTTCCTGCTTCCTGCTCGGATCCCCCACTCCCCCCAGAGACTGGACAACAGCGTTGGACTGGTGGTGGAGAGGAGACGGCTGCTGACGGAGACAGACTGCCTGAGGTAACTGCTCCTCCAGATGTTTCATTAGAAAAGGACAGGGGCCTACATGTTGTAGACCACGAAGATAAATGGATTGACATGAGTCTTATAATTTCATCAAACATCTACAAAGACTTTGTCTCAGATGAGGTGTGTGCAAATATTTTAATGCACACACAACAATAAAGCAAGAACACAAAAACATTTTCACACATTACAGATAATACCAGTCACTTGTGTTAGACACATATGTTCATATTTATACTCTATATACAGTGGTCCCTCGTTTATCACTGGTGTTCTGGACCCTCCTGCGATATGTGAAAAACTGTGAAGTAGGGAGACAGTAGTTCAAGTTCAGTAAAGTTTGTCATGACATGTGCCAGGCTGTAATCACACTCATCACCTGTTCCTCCCAATTTTTTTTTCTTTTGGCTTTTTTCCCTGCGTTAGGAGTCGCCACAGCGAACTAGTCGCATGAAGACTTGGTCATTGTTTTTACGCCGGATGTTCTTTCTGACACAACCACAGCCCTCTGTGTGGAGCAGAGAGCTGATATCTAGGGTTCCCGGGGGAGCAGATGTTGTGGGTTAAGGGCCTTGCTCAAGGGCCCAGAGTGGGGCAGATGACGGTGGAGACAAGTGTGACTGATTCACTTATCCCACCCACATCTTTGATGTTGTCGGTACCGGGGCTTGAACCGGCGACCTTCCGATCACAAGCTCACCTTCTTAACCTCTGCGCCACCACTCCCACATCACATCACCTGTTCCTCCCAATCCCCCTCCTTAAATAAAGAATTTAAATTTAAATACTGTAACATTTTCAATAAACAATCCATATAGCACAGATTGTTTGTTTAAGATGTTACAGTATTTAAATTTAAATAGTTTAAGATGTTACAGTAGTTCAATTTAAATAGTTTAAGATGTTACAGTATTTCAATTTAAATTGTTTAAGATGTTACAGTATTTCAATTTAAATAGTTTAAGATGTTACAGTATTTAAATTTAAATTGTTTAAGATGTTACAGTATTTAAATTTAAATTGTTTAAGATGTTACAGTATTTAAATTTAAATTGTTTAAGATGTTACAGTATTTAAATTTAAATTGTTTAAGATGTTACAGTATTTAAATTTAAATTGTTTAAGATGTTACAGTATTTAAATTTAAATAGTTTAAGATGTTACAGTATTTAAATTTAAATTGTTTAAGATGTTACAGTATTTAAATTTAAATAGTTTAAGATGTTACAGTATTTAAATTTAAATTGTTTAAGATGTTACAGTATTTAAATTTAAATTGTTTAAGATGTTACAGTATTTAAATTTAAATTGTTTAAGATGTTACAGTATTTAAATTTAAATTGTTTAAGATGTTACAGTATTTAAATTTAAATTGTTTAAGATGTTACAGTATTTAAATTTAAATTGTTTAAGATGTTACAGTATTTAAATTTAAATTGTTTAAGATGTTACAGTATTTAAATTTAAATAGTTTAAGATGTTACAGTATTTAAATTTAAATTGTTTAAGATGTTACAGTATTTAAATTTAAATAGTTTAAGATGTTACAGTATTTAAATTTAAATTGTTTAAGATGTTACAGTATTTAAATTTAAATAGTTTAAGATGTTACAGTATTTAAATTTAAATTGTTTAAGATGTTACAGTATTTAAATTTAAATTGTTTAAGATGTTACAGTATTTAAATTTAAATTGTTTAAGATGTTACAGTATTTAAATTTAAATTGTTTAAGATGTAACTGTATTTAAATTTAAATTGTTTAAGATGTTACAGTATTTAAATTTAAATAGTTTAAGATGTTACAGTATTTAAATTTAAATTGTTTAAGATGTTACAGTATTTAAATTTAAATTGTAGAGAGGAGAAGAGCAGCAGGACATGTCTCTGAGGGAGACTGAACCAGACAAAACACTCTTCTCCTGAAATGTCTTGCAAAAACATCTGAAGCTCTTGACCTTGACCTCTCTAAGTGTCTTCAAACATCTAAGTTCCTGTTTTTAGTTTTCTACATCGCTTTACAACTGAGCTGTTTTTTTGTTTATATACCATTTTATTGTATTTGTTCTTAGCTTATATGATTTTTATGATTGTCTACTGTTGTCATCAACAGGTCTCTCTTGTAAACGAGTCCCAAAGTCTCACGGGGATTAACCTGTTTAAATCCATATTGACACCAGTGTGTTTTACCTTCAGGTACTACGTGGACAGCACCACTGACATCCTGTTTGAACGATGGTTCTACTGCGAGGATCTGGGAACTCAGCTCGTTCCAATAATCAAAGAGTACGAGCAGAGTAATGACGCACACTGCTCACGTTCAAAGTCCACGCCGGCCCACAGCTGTTTGCTGCAGAACCTCTGAGAAACTCTTGAGCTAAATTCATTTGAACCCAAGTTCAAATGATTTTTAGATCAATTAAACTCCAGCACATGAAGCAGTTTGGAAGTGATGCAGCCTGTTTCCTCTGTGAAAAATTAAAAAACACCTTCATCTCACCGAGCTGTTGTTTTGAACGTCTAACGTTCCACTCTTTATGACTTTCCATCTCCAGATTTATGGCATCAACACAGTGCAAAACAAAGAAACCCAACACACGTAAGTTTGTTCCTTTTAGTTTAGACTTAAATCTGTTTTCTTGAAACGATGGACATAATTAATTTTTGTATAATTAGATGAAGTCTTCAGAGAGCCTCCGTTCCAGCTGAACCCCATGAATGTGATGTCCCCCTTCTCCTTCAGAGACTGGTTGGACACCCAGAGAGCATCGCTGTCCAACGGCAGCTCCATCAGTCTGTTTGGACCTCAGTTTGAGACCCAGGTACAGGAAGCTGCGCTCCTTTCATCAAATAAACCTTTTCTTCCAATCATTTGTTGTAAAGTCAGGATTATCTGAAAAATGTGTCGGGAGAAAGAAGACGTTGAAACACAAAAAACTTAATGACACTTCTTGTAGGTCTCATGACGTCACTTAATGCCTCTCTCATGTCAAGATTTGTTTGAACAAAATTCATCGGTTTACAGCAAACCAACACTTGTGTAACATTTCAACATTTGCAGCTGTAAACATCTGTGTAAGTACACAAAGCAGAAGATGATGGCAGATAGAAAGACGAGTCAGCTTGTTGTGGTGCCTGCAGGTGTTGGTGTTGGGGCGGGGACTCACAGAGACCTCAGAGCAGCGTACAGATGTGTGGATATGGCAGATGGTACGGATGTAAAGGTCACAGATGTTTCACAACATCTGGGCCAACTCTAACCTGCTGGATGTCTTTGTGGTTTGTCAGGAGGGATCTTCAGTGGTGACGACAGCTGAGGACAGTGTGTGTCTTTCTGCTGGAGACAGCTTGTTAGTCCCTGAGCAGAGCAGGTGGGTCCAACTGACGCAAAGCTCACCCTGCAGTTCATTTGTATCTTTTCAAAGTCGTACACATATTTTCAGAACAAAGATAAAACCTGTCGTCAGTACCAGGGATTATTGTTTCTTTTGGAAACCAGGAGGTCAGAAAATAACAACCGTGTTTAAAACCAAGTGACGCACGACTGATGAAGCACCGTTAACTCAACGTACATCTGACCTCTGTGCTGCTTTTTACTCAGCTGACGGTTCACTGGAGGACTGCAGATGTTGGAAACAAAAATCAGACAGATGTGACGAGATGCCACTACATTTGATTCATTTGTTTTTTACACTTTTTTTTTCTCCAGAAAACCAACAAACACAACACAGAGTGTAGTTACAGCACAAGCTGAAATGTAAAGAGCTTCAGAAAAAGAAATCAAAAACATATAAATAGAAAAATATATAAATAAACACCCTGGGATGGACATAACATAAGTACATGGATACAGAGTTACTAGGCATTATCATTTCCATTTAAATGCTAGGTCTCCTTTAAGTCAAAGTCAACTTTATTGTCAGAACTGCAATATGTACAGGACATACACAGGATTGAAATTGCGTTTCTCTCAGTCCCTCTGAGGTCATAATGAAGATCACTGGGCAGGTAATCTATCAGAGGCCGCCAAAGGACCTTAAAACTTTCCATAATGACATTTAATTTAGCACTTAAGACTCTCCATTGGGATAATTCTAAATATTTCTTTATACCATTGAGTTACTGTAGGAGGTTTATCACTGATCCAGTTCTGCAGTATACATTAAGACTTAAAAAATAATAGTTTATTAGTCAGCTGAAGTTTTTTGCCTTTTATTCTTTTATCTGGGGGAGTAAACTAAATGGAATAAATGCCCAATTGTCAAAAGGATCCTCCTGATCTTTAAGATAATTATGAAGCCACTCATTAATAATTTTGCCATGACAGGCCCAGTTATAGTGTCTAATGTTAGGGAAAGACAAACCCCATTTAATCTTTGGAAGCTGCAAAGTTCTCATGCTCAGCCTCAGTCTTTTCTTTTTCCAAAGAGAAGTCCCTTTCAATCTCTTTAGCTATATTCTTAGAAATGTTCATCCAACCTTTATTTAGGCAGATTAATCCCATTGAGCCTCGAGGACTCATTTACAAGAGAGACCTGTTTTCAACAAAGAATGATGACAACAGTGGACAACGGTGACACCAATAGACAATCATAAGAGAGAAATATAGATTTTTTTTAAACAAGTCAAAAAACATGTTAAAGTAGCAAAACAGACAGAAATAAGGCAGTTGTAGAAAACTTAAAAAAAGGAACATGTCTGCATTGGTTTTTGCCAGGATTCCAACAGATTCTGAAAACCATTTAGAGAAGTCAAGGTCGAGAGCTTCAGATCTTTTTGTAAGATATTCCATGAAGCAGGAGCAGAGTAGGAGAAGGCCCTTTTTCCAAGTTCAGTCCTCACTGACGGAACACTGCAGGTAATCATGTCCTGAGAGCGCACACTGTAGCTGCACTCACGCAAAGACATGTAGGAGGAGATGTATGAGGGCAGCAGACCAAGAAGTGATTTAAAGATGAAAATGTACCAGTGGAAGAGTCTGCGTGAGGTTAATGATGTCCAGTTAACCAGTGAAGTTAATGATGTCCAGTTAACCAGTGAATACAGGTGCAGTGGTGGGTACGATAATCACAACCAGTTATGAATCTTAGTGCAATAATAATAATAATAATAATGAATTCAATTTATAACGCACTTTTCATTAATGAAAATCTCAAAGTGCTACAAGGAGCAACAGAATTAAATGTCAATAAAACAAATAATAAAACAATTAAAATCAATAACAATATCAGCTAAGATCAAAAGTAGAATCATGAGGAGGTAGAGTATGCTTGGTCGAAAAGAAAGGTCTTCAAGTCGCTCTTAAAGTCAACCACAGACTGTGGGGCTCTTAGACAGTCAGGAAGAGAGTTCCACAGGCGGGGGGCAGCCACACTGAAAGCCCGGTCTCCCATGGTCCTTAATTTGGTTCTCGGAATGTGAAGGAGATTGCTGTTCTGTGACCGCAGCGAGCGGGTGGATGAGTATGGAATAAGAATATCCTTCAGATAATCTGGTGAAGTTCCGTGTAAGCATTGATGTGTAATGAGAGCAGTTTTGTACTGAATTCTGTAGGCGACAGGAAGCCAATGAAGGTTATGGAGAATGGGCGTAATATGTTCAAATTTACGAACTCTCAACAAGATCCTTGCTGCACTGTTTTGAATATATTGAAGTTTCTGAAGGTTTTTGCCAGGGATTCCAATAAACAGGGAGTTGCAGTAGTCGAGCCTGGAGGAGACAAAAGCATGGACGAGCTTCTCAGCATCGGAAAAAGTTAGGGATGGGCGAAGTCTGGAGATGTTTCGAAGATGGAAGAAGCAAGTTTTAAACAGATGCTTAATGTGATTTTCAAATGTAAGATTGGAGTCCATTTTTATTCCAAGATTAGTAACAGAGGTGGAGAGGGGGATGTCTTGTCCAGAAAAGGAAAGTGTTGTTATAGGAGATGTTTGTACCTGGTGAGGGGTGCCAATCAGTATGGCCTCAGTCTTGGAGCAGTTTAATTGAAGAAAGTTCTGATTCATCCATGCCCTAATTGCCTCCAGGCAGGCAGAGAGGGCAGTGAGTGAAGATGGAGATGACAAGGTGGAAGATGAGGATGCTCCAGTCCTGATGTAAAGCTGTGTATCGTCGGCATAACAGTGAAAAGAAATGTTGAACTGATTAATAATTTGACCTAAAGGCAGCATGTAAAGGGAAAACAGCAGGGGCCCCAGAACCGACC